>PVIW01003528.1:0-164595 GCA_004026585.1 Noctilio leporinus
CCATCAGTGGATGATTGGATCAAAAAACTTTGGTACATTTACACAATGGAATTCTATATAGCAGAAAGAAAGAAGGAACTTGTACCCTTTGCAACAACATGGATGGAACTGGAGAGTATTATGCTTAGTGAAATAAGCCAGTCAGTGAAGGACAAATATCATATGATCTCACCCATTACGGGACAACAATGAACAAACTAACAACAAGCAAAACAGAACCAAATATATGAATACAAGGAATAGGCCTTCAGTGGTCAGGGGGAACGGGGTTGGGGGGATGGGGAGGGGGGAGGCAGAGGCAAAGAAGGGGAGCAGCTTAGATAAGAACCTAGTATAAAGGAACCATGGCCATGGACAACAGGGGGGATTGACTTTGGGGGGAATTAGTGGGTGGGGAGGGGGACAGAGGGGAGCAAAAAGGGGATGGATGTAATACAACAACAATAAAATTAAAAACAAAACAAAACAAAACAAAAAACAAACAAAAAAAACTCCCTCTTTCTCCAAACTCTCCAATGGCTTTCTGACAACCTTGGAATCAAACCCAGAAGCCTGACTAAGGTGCTTTCAACCTGGACCTGCTTCTCCCTCACGTTCTGCCGCTCCCTCATCACACCAGCCCACCCTTGAACACACCCAGCTCTTTCTAGTCGCAGTTTTTGGTGACCTGGAATGCTGAAGCAGACACTCCCTTTCTCCTGGACCACAGAATTCCACCGCATTCAGGTGTCTACCCTTGACCCACAACTGTGTGCTCTAGGACTGGGTCCTGGCTGGTTGACATCATTGGAGTGATCCCACCCCCTGCTCTTGATTGGCTTAGGCCCTGGCATGTTCTGTAACACTGGCCAAATGAAACATGAGTGGATATTTGATGTCATGAGAAAGGTTTGCTCACTCTGTAAATACACACACACACACACACATACCCACACACACGGAGGACCTTTTCTTTCTGTTTGATCTTTCATGTCTGGCTGCGATGCCTGGAGCTGTGGCAGCCAGCTTGGGACCATGAGGTGAAGTAGCCAGAGAACACAGTCAACAAGCTGAGAATGACAGACTAAAGAAATAAAAGGACCAGGTCCTGGGTGCCCTCTTGAATTAATTAACCCGGCTGCAACCTCTCAGATCCTTGCCATGAGACAACACAGTTACCTTGTGGCTAGCAGCTGAGTTCTCTGTGCCTTGTAGCCAAGAACACTTTTCAGCTATATGGCCACTGTTCCCTCAGCTCTTCCCACAGCTGGCTCTTTCTTCTTCTCAGGCCTCAACTTAAACGTCAGCTTTTCCTTATATGTCAGATCGGCTTCTTAAAATGATCCCCACCCCTCCACCAGTCACTAATGCATCTCTGTGGGGGTTTTTTGTTTTGTTTTGATTTTTGTGAGGCTTTAGGTTTTGGGGGATCTTTTAGCTTGAAGGTACCTGCTGCACTGTTGGGGACCGCTTTGTGTCATACAGGAAACTGTAGCCCTGTGCAAACACGGCCTGGGAAGACAGGCCTAAAAGGCTTGGCTGGAAAACCTGGAGTACAGGAGGCAGGCATGATTGGGTACCGGCACCGAGGGGTCTCTGGGGAAATCAGGCCTGACGAATGCATTGTATCCCTTGAAGCTTGCTCTGCTTTGACTAGCTTTAGATTAATGTACACCAATGTTTTGGTTAAACTTACACACCCTATTTTTGTACCCATTTGGTGACGTCTTATCTAGCAGACACTAACCTGAAGCAGGTGTCTGAGTTCCATGAATTATTATCTGTAGATAGTGTCTGTTCTATGTAATCAACACTGCTTGACATTGATGGATAAGCTATCCATGTATGCTGTGTATCCCTATATATACAAAATTCAATAAAAGCCCAGAGGAGAAAGAGTTTGTTGCATTTCTCCCTAGAGAGACTTGCTGGCTCTTTCTCTCCCCAGTAGATCATGTGCTGGTAGATTCATTTCATCTGCAACCAGGAGAACTTCACTGGACAAGGTCTCCTTACTGCATTCCAAAATTTTATTCACCAACGTAACCACAGCACTATTTCTCCCAACACACAGTAGGTTCTCAATTAATATTTAATGACTGCACAAAGGATAGATGTAATGTAGAAAAGGTCTGCACGGCAGGTATTTTTCCTAATTTGTAAAACAGGCCTCAGAGATGCAGAGAGCGAGGCTATGTGTCTGCAATGCTCTTTCAACTCACCGCTGCTTTTGAAAAGAAAACGTCTTTTAGAAGTAAAACTTCTGAAGACATCAATAATGTATCTATTCACCTAAAAGGCCAAGACTTGATATTTAAACCCAAGAATGAATCATCAAGCCACATCAATCATTTATGCTTCTTTCTGCTCACATGTCTCTCATCACAGACCTGGATTCCTGATGGCCTTGCTCCTCCAATTATTAAGCCTAGACATTTTTACTGCCTCCATTGACCTTCTCTTGTGCCTCCACATTATCCTCTTTTTGTCCCTATTTCATTATTCGTTTTCTGCTTACATCACACACACACACACACACAAACATGTGTGTGCACATGTCTGCTGATTCTTTGGGAGGTGGGACTTGACATCACCAGATCTTTCTACCCACCCAGCCCTCTGGCTCAATGGTGCCATATATACCCAAATATATGCTAAGGTTCTTTTCCAAGAACTGCCCTTCAGAAAATAGTTACTGTACGTTTAAGCCCATCCAAACTACCGCAGGTCATGCGATACTTAGGGTTATACTCTTTTGAGCAGCAACGCATATTTGGGAAGGACGCGTGACCCTAAAATGACCTCAAACTACTCCAATAGGGATGAGGGGAGAAAATTTTGGGTTTCTCTAAAATAATTTTATTTTAACAAGCAGAATAAATGTATGGACTGATGGTATACAATGAACTAAATCAGGAAAAAGTCAGGCCTACAACAGTCCCCTCCCCTGTCTGCTGGCTTCCTGTACCCAGGGCAGGAGCCTTGAGCTCTCCAACAGGGCAGCCACAAGCCCCCTGTGGCTGTTTTCCATGAGAAGTGAATAGAATGAAGGTTTTCTATTTTCTTCGGTTGCCCCGGCCACACATGAAGTCCCCAGGAACCAAATGTGACCAGTGATGCCGTGCTGGACAGTGCAGACTACAGAACATTCCAGTAAGTTCTACTGCACAGTATGGCGCTAAGCTGAACTGCCTGTGAGGTATTGACATGTATATTTTTTGTCTTTTCTTTTTCCTTTTTAAACATCTTTGGCGAGGGTTGCATGATAACAAGCAGCAAAGTGGAAACGCCTGGGCAGGAAAGAGGCTGGTGGGCTGCTGAGCAAATGTCCAGCGTTCATTCTTGAGTCATCCCCCCCATCAACCAATGCCCTGATACCTCAGTTTGTTACAGTCCTGCATCTCAGCCTCTTCTGAACCCAGCACTTGAGAATCCAATGAACCCTCTCAACATTCTCCTTTGGAAAAAATGCGCACTGTTTTTACACAGTGTAGGACAGGTTTAATGGGCCACACTCTTCCCAAAGCCATTTCCATCCATGGCCCCCCAGGCTAGACACCCTGATTAGATGTTAATGACAGAATGGAGGCCCAGACAGGAGGAATGGCATGCCCAAGGGCACAGGTAATCCATTGGCAGAAGAGAGACCAGGCCAGAGCCCCCATGAGACATGGTTTTCCTATATCACACTACAGAGGAAGCCCAATGGTTCCTCTGATGAACCAAAATTCCTGGGTCAGGTCAGGTGATGATGGGGGCGGGGAGTGTCTCTAACTTACCAGTTACATTCCGGAGGAACCAGCTTGGTCAGCTCTTCCAGAGATTTCTCCGACCTGTACTCCTGGCAGGAAGCACATCAAACATGCTGTTCAAAGGTGGGAATTCCAGAGCTCCCTGCACACCCAGGTTACCCAACCAGGGGTCCAGGAAATACACACCTGGATGAAGGCGACAGTGACCACGATCAGCACGGCCTAGGGAGCAAATGGGAGGGGTGTCATCACCCAGCTGCTCAGCAATGACCAAGGCCATGGGAGGAGAGGGGAGGGCATCACCTTTCCAAATAAATCTCCTTTTTTCTTGCAAAACAAGTGTACAGTGCAGAAAATTAGAAAAGAGACAAGCCAAGAAAAAGAGCAGAAAATCACCCCAAACCTCACCGCCAGCAGTTCATGTTTTGGAGTACCCCTCTAGATTTTTACGCATAGACACACTTATGACCCAGGAGCCTATAGAACAGACATTCTTTTTATAAACTGCCTTTTCACTGAACATATTGTAAACATCGTTCCACATTAGAAGATGTGGACCAAAGTTCAGCCTTTTAAACAGAAGCAGCAAATTTCAGCATGGAATGAGTCCATCTTCATATTTTAAGTGTCCTTGACAGATAGAAGGAAACTGGGATGATACCCATCAAACAGTGCTGGGTAGAAGGCAGACAGAAAAGGTCTCCTATTGTGTGATTCCATTTATGTAATATATTCAGAGCTGGTAAATCCAAAGAGACAAAAAGCAGATTGGTGGTTGCCAGGGGCCGAGGATGGGAAATGGGGAGCCACTTTTTAAGGGGTACAGGGTTTGCTTTTAGGGAAGTGCAAATGTTTTAAAACTAACTAGAGGTGGCGGCCATACAACATTATGAATGTACTAAATGCCACTGAATTATTCATTTTAAAATAGTTGATTTTTATTGTGATTTTTTTCACTTAAAATATTTTTTAAGGATTTTATTTATTTACTTTTAGAGAGAGAGGAAAGGAAGGAGAAAGGGAGGGAGAGAAACAGCGATGTGCAAAACATCAATGGGTTGCCTCTAGCACAACCCCAACCGGGGACCTGACCTGCAACCCAGATGTGCTCTGACCAGGGATCAAAACAGAGAACTTTTGCTTTGTGGGATGATGCCCCACCCACTTAGCCACACCAGTTACGGCAAAATCATACATATTTTAAAAAGGTGCTCAGTGATTTTCTCTAGGTAACGATTGCATGACAGGATTGAACAATTCCATCTGGGGACCTGGGAGAGGAACTTATCGCAACAGCGTTCCCAACAGCAAAAAGTAGTATCCACCTGAGAAAAATGGAGGCAGATAAGGACCTGGATTTGCTTTCCTTTCTTCCTGCTGCATTTCCTACTTTTTTCTCTCTAGCCCACCTCTTTCTTCCTTGCATAACAGATAAGCAAACAGTGGGCAAGCCCCTGGGCGGGCGGGTCTGGGGGCCAGTGCTGCCCCGGGTGCCGTGCACTCACCACGGCAATGCTGATGGCGTCCTCATACTTCTTTGTGAGGATGCTCACCACGGCGGAGGCCAGAAGCAGCAGGATCAGCGGGTTCTTAAACTGAAAAATGGAAGCAGAGGGGTGAGTCCTTGTCTGTCCTCCCACAGAGTGGCCCGGACTTCTCATGGTGCAGTAGTGTATGTGATGCGGTTCTTCATGGACAGGCTTCCAAGCCAACAGCTAGTGACCCAGTGGCAAGGGGAAAAAAAGACCACGGCATCCAGTGATTCTCGTCTGCCTGAAATGCCCCACAGCATCTTCATTGAGATTGGCTTCCTGGGAGTCACACAGCACACAGGAAACAGTACCAACGGGGAGAACACACCGCGAGCCACTAGTACTACTCCGGCCGTGGGTAATCAGGTGCTTCTTGGCTCATGCACCCCCTTCTAAGTCTACACATGTGGGGAGACAGGAGACAAGGAGTTTGCTGAAAACGTGCTGGGCAGGGCAACTGGTGATACACCGGGGAAATAGCAACAATAAAAACAAACAACATTTACTGGGCACGCGTACCTGCCATTATTCCTGTTTGATAAGGGAGCAACTTGAGGCTCTGAAAGAAATGAGCTTCCCAAGGATTCACTTAGGTCAGGCGGACTTCAAAACCTGTGCACTTAACTGCCGCACTCTGATCGGGGCCAACTTATAGATACATGGTGAGCATGGGGTGACCTTTATTAAGTAACTTAACACGTGCTGAGCTTTCTTCTTCTTACGTGAAACTCTGAACAGTGTGCCTTAGTCCCACGTTCTGGATAGGGAGAAGGGGTGCTCAAGGAAGTTCCGTAACTGGCTCCAAGTCACAAAGCTGGAAGATGGGACTTGGACCCTGACAGCCTGATGTTAATATGCATTGGCCTCATGATTCCAGGGCAGCATGTCTTGGTTGCACTAAGGTTGAATTCCTAACAGTGAGTCTTCTGAGATGGAGAAGTAGGGCTGCCTTGTGAAGGGATGAGTGTCCAGTCACTGGAGGAGACAGACGAGAAGCACAAGGTCTGGCACCTGGCAGGTGGTCAATGAAACTAAAGAATTAATAAGTGAGTGCGGGTGGACTTTCTGTACCCATCAAGGGGGTGGGAAGTGATCCTGTAAGGATTCCCACAGGCGCAATTAACATGTTCCCCATTCTTAGACAGTGAGGAGATTTTATTTCTGGAAAGACACTGGCTAGAGGCCAGGAGAGAGCCTTTGGAGTGAGGTATTGACTGGGCAGAGGCAGGAAGGAGCATGGCTGGGCACTGGGGGAGTGGGTCCCAGTGGAAGGGCAGGCAGGGCAGCCCTAAGGAGGCCCAGCTGGAGGAGGAAAATATGCCCCACAACCAGTATGTCAGCCTCCTTCCTTGAACTCCACTTCCAGGAACCACCACTGCCTCCTTCTAACACTGGGGTTCCAGGAAGCTTCTGGGCTAACCAGAGCATCTGCACCCCCAGAAGGCTATTCTGCCAAATGCTCAACGGATGACAGCCCCATTGCACTGAGAACCAACCAATGAGCAGGGTGGGGCCTGGAGGGGATTGGAGGGGGAGGATGCTCCAAGAAGCACTGTGATGGGTCCCTGAACCAACCTCATGAAGCCTGGATGGGGAAAGAGAGGGGATACGAGACTGGAGAGCCAGGTAGCAGTAGGACAGGGAGGGGAAACCAAGGCAATGTGAATACCTTCAGGTATTTGGGAAATTCTACCTATTAACTGGGGCTTTCTGAACTGGTATCAGGTGGGTGATGTGGATATTAACTTCTAGACTAGAACTTGTAGCCACATCTATTTTGGATTTTTCTTTTCTCTTCCAGTGGTTCCCAGGCGTATGATTTACGTACCTTCCATTCGGCACCCTTCCTGCACCAACTGCAGAAGGGCAGGGGTCCTGGAGCCACTGCCCAGCACTGCCACTTATTGCAGTGTGACTCTGGGCTCTAGCTGCCAGCTAAACAACAGGGCACCCAGTTAAACTGGAGCTTCAAGTAAATAAGGAACTTTTATTTTGGTGTCAGTGCCATGAAACATTTAGGACCTACTTATACTAAAAGATCACATATATTTTTTAATGAAAAGATTGTATTTATTATTCTTAGAGAGAGGGGAAGGGAGAAAGGCAGAGAGGGGGAAAGACATCAATGTGTGGTGCCTTTCACCCACCTCCAACTATGGGCCTGGCTGGAGACCTGGGCTGCAAACTGGCTATGTGCCCTGACTGGGAATCGAACCAGCGACCTTTGGGTTCACAGGCTAGTGCCTTATCCACTGTGCCACCAGCCAGGGCTTAAAGGATCATTTTTTTGTAAATTCACATTTAATAGGACATTCTGTGTCTCTATTTGCTAAATCTGGCAACCCACACCCACGCCTGGGGAAGTATTTCAATTTTTTTGTAATCACCCATTTCATCTCTAAATGGGGATTAGGAAGAAGACAAAGTTAATGTTTCTTCATTACTTAGTTAGCAGGGTGCCCAGCAGGTAAAAAACCCTCTATGAATGTTACTATTCCCAACCGTGGCTGCCTGGGGAGTTAGTGATGTGCTCCTGGCTAAGAGTAGCCTAGATGAAAGAGAGCCTTTCTTATCTTTGTAGGACAGCAGCCTGTACCCTGGGATGGGCCCAAGGACACCCTCAGTCAATATTTAAAGAGTGAAAGACTGCCCTGCCCTCCCCAGTGACACATGTAGGAAATGAAACCTCCAGTCCTACCTGGTCGAGATATTTCTTCCACACGGGTTCAGTGTTGTCAGCGACAAACTCGTTCCAGCCGTGGACCAGCCTGCGCTGTGTCACGGAGAACTCTGACAGCCCATTCTGTAAGTCCACCTGGAGGGAGATGGTCCAGCACAAGCTCACTGGTTGGGCCAGTACCTAGTGAGGAGCCCAAGTTACAGAATCCCCACTCTGGAAGCCAGCCACTTGCATGATGGACAGGAAGCCAGGCTGTCCACAAAGAAGAGGGGGTTTGTGTAAAGACCACAGCAAACAGAAGCAGAGGAGAGAAAGAAAGGCCACAGTCTCACTCTTTCTCCATCAGACTGCACTGTTTTCTGACAGTGACAGCAGAAAAAGCCACCCCACCCCTAAATTTCAATAGATGCCATTGTTCCACAGAAATGCAGAAACACATTTTCTTCTTGAAAAAAAAGCCTCAGGAATGTAAAATGATACAGCCACTGTGAAAAACAGTATGGAGCTTCCTCAAAATATTAAAATAGAACTACCCTATGACCCAAAAATTCCACTTCTGGGGGAGCTAAACCAAAAGAGTTGGGAGTGGATCTTGAAGAGGTATTTTCAGACATTACTTGCAGCATTATTCTCAATAGTCAAAAGGTGGAAGCAGCCCAAGGGTTCATCCATGAATGAGCAAGCCAGTCACAAAAAGACAAATAAGGCATGATTCCACTTCTTTGAGGTGTTGGAGAGTAGTCAGATTCTCATTGAGGTGGAAGGGTTGGTGCCAGGGGCCGGGAAGAGGCAGAAATGGGAGTTATTGTTCAATGGGTATGGAGTTTGCAAGATGAAAAGGGTTCTGGAGATTGGTTGCACAAGGTGAATGCACTTATCATTACTGGACTGCACACTTGCAAATGCTTATGATGGTGAATTTTAGGTTGTGCATTTTACCACAGTTAACAATAAAAGTCAAACAAACAACAATAGGAAAGAAACCTGGCCCTAAAAACCATACCAGCTAAAATAATTATGTCAGGCACACATTGTGCCAGACACAATTTTAAGCTCTTTACATAAACTTACATTAAAATGGTTAATACGAGGGGTAGTTATGTATGAGAACTGTTGTTCTGGTTGCTGCAAAGGTAACCAGACAAGGCCTACCAGGTGGGAGGGGTGGCTGGGAGGCTGAATTGCTTTCCAGATTCCTTTTAATAGAGAAGGAAATTCAAACTCATTTTCTAGATAGGGTATAATGCCTAAGTAAGGAAAAAATATTTCCTTCCTCTCTCCAAATAGTAATAAGCAGGATTCGCATGGAAATAGACTTCTGAATTATTCTCAAGGAAAGACGGGCATGAAACACTGACATCCAAGTTCCTTGAAATTTCAGTGTGTGTCCTTTTATTACTAAATTTGTATTTGCTTTCCCTAAGTATAGTCGGTTATGAGTGAATACCCAAATGCAACATTATGTTTGCTCTGTTTCCCAGGTAAAGAAAATTCAAAACATAAGATGAGCAACATCTTTTAGAGCTTCATGGAGGGGGAAGTGTTTGGGGTTTGTAGGTTTGTTTTGTTTTGCACTGGCCAGGAATTCAAATTCACTTAAGAAACTTGTAAGAATTTGGTTTCTGTCATTGGCAACACCATGGATGAGAAAAGATGAAGGATGTGAATAGGAGATAATTAAGATTTTGAGCTTTGGACTCACTTCCGTCTGTGCTACTGTGTATAACCACGTGGGTTACACTTCTCTATGTCTCTGATCAAGAAAAACATGTAACTGAGTGTTTGGGCGGCACCTGTTCTCGGGTAACGGCCTCATGAGAATTAGCTCCATTGATGTCAAGGTTGATAATATTTCACATGGGAAGTTAGAACGGTTCAACTTCCATAGTAATTTTTTTTAACAATGAAAATCAAAATGCATTATAGCACAGAACTCTAAAGCAGCTTTCTGGACTTTGTGTGTCTGTCATCTTCATCTAAAAACTTTCCCGTTAACTGGTATCAAGTGCAAATTCAATTCTTACGTAAAATGCTTCTGCCAAATCCTCTCTGTTGCATTTGCTTGCGTCCTTGGGTGGCAGAGCTGCTACTGTCTTTTCTTTCTCGATGGCTTTCAACTCACATTCTTCATCAAACTGTGGAAAAAACAGGAAGGCTGATAAGCAAGTTGAGGTCTGGTGCTGATGCGTCACTTTAAAGTATAACGTGCACATAGAAAATGCACATATCTAAATGTACAGATTGAATTCTCACAAACTGGTCTAGATAACCAGCCTTCAAAACAAGAACAGAGCCCTGGCTGGTGGCACAGTGGATAAGATGCCAGCCTGCGAACCCAAAGGTCGCAGGTTCGATTCCCCAGCCAGGGCACATAACCAGGTTGCAAACCAGGTCTCCAGTCAGGTCTGTGGCTGGAGGCAGGTGAAAAGCAATCATACATTGATGACTCTCTTTCCCTCTCTGCATCTCTCCCTTCCCCACTTTCTGAAAATAATGAAATAAAATCTTTTAAAAAATTATAAAAAAACCAAGAACAGACATTACTGGCCCCTGGAAGCTCCTGCATGCTACCCAACTACCTGGAGAGGAATGGCTATCATGACCTTTGTCATAGATTAGTTTTGCCAGGGTTTGAACTTTATATAAGTGGTAACATGTAATACATACTGTTTCACATCTGGTTTCTTTCATTAGGTGTGGTTAGTGAGAGTTATGCAAAATGTTGCATGTAGCAAAGGTTTGCTAATTTTCAGTTGCCTAGTAGTCCATTGAAGGAACATAGCAGCATCCCCACCCCTTACCCATGATTTTGCTTATCCATGGTTTCAGTTGCCCACAGTCAACTGTGGCCTGAAAATTAAATACAAAATTCCCAAAATAAACAACTTATGAGTTTTAAATTGCTCACTGTTTTGAATGGTGTGTTGAAATCTCACACCCACTCCATCCTTCCTGGAATGTGAATCATCCCTTTGTCCAGTGAATCCATACTGTACACTCTCCCCATGCATTAGTCACTTATAGCTGGCTTGGTTATCTGATTGGCTGTCCCTGTATCATATCATAGCACCTGTGTTCAAATAACCCTATTTTACTTAATAATAACCCCAAAGCACAAGAGTAGTGATGCTAGCAATTCAGATAGCCCTCCCCCCGCAAAAAGTAAAAAAGTGCTTCCTTTAAGTGAAAGGCATGTATGTATGGGGGAAATGTAGTATATATAGGATCCAGTACTAGATGAGGTTTCAGGCATCCACTGGGGTCTTGGAACGTACGCCCCGCAGATAAGCAGTGATGTTGGACATTTACGTTGTTTCCAGTTGTTGGCTCATGCTGATACATCTATTTTTCAAGCCACCTTATTTAACAGAATTGGAACTTTCAAAACTGACAGAGTAGGGCAACAGTTTATTTAGAACCCTGCACCTTGAACTTCTGGGATTCTCTGTCAAGCATGCAGCATATTGTAGAGAGTGCCCCCTGATGGTAACATGTGGTATCACAGCCTATTCTATGAGTCATTTGGAATAACCCTAGAAAAGAGGGGAACCCAGCTGAGCTCTGGGCGTCTGCAGCCCTGGGAAGAAGCCATACGGAACAGCTGGAGGGCATGGGGTGCTGTAACACAGAGGAGACCTCAGAATCAGGAAGACATGGAGTGTTTTTGCCCAACTTTTCTGCGTATTCCTATACCTAGGACATGATAATCATCTTTTCTTCTTCCACCAGGTTGTTGGGCTCTGGGAAGCGGGAAGGGGAGAAAGGAGTTGGTTAATCTCTTCCCTCTTCCTTCCTCTTCTTGCCAGTGTACCTCCCAACACACACACACACAGCGTCTGCCAAATGCCTGACTTGCTTAGAAATTCTGAGCTAACCACATCCATTCTTGGGGGTGCTCCTCTCTTACACCAGTGAGCAGGGAACCCAGCAGTGAGCACACAGGCCATTCACAGGCTCCGCCATCATTGAGAGCTTTGAGTTGTTACGGTCACTAGACAAGATTTACTGTTAAGAAAATCGTGCCTCACAACATGACACTGAATGTTTCTTTTACTCCCAAGATCTGGTTCTGTCGGACCAGATAAAGTGCTTGATTCCTGCCCAGACCACAGGCAGAGGCATCCAGGGGCTTTAGGAGCTGCCCCCATGGCCGGTCTCGTTCTCGCCGTTTCTTTCTGGTCTTGACCTCACCTGGTTCACTTTTTGTACAGCATCGCAAGTGACCCTACAAAATGTAAATCTAGTCTTGTCCCCAACCCCAGCTCTCTCTCTCTCTCTCTCTCTCTCACACACACACACACACTCCTCATGCTTGAAACGCTTGGAGAGATTCCAGTTGCTCTCAGAGAAAACCCACCAGCCTTCAACATGGCTTCAGCAGACACAGCTCCTTCTGCCCCCACCTCCTTCCCCCATGCCCTCCTTTACAGGATCTAGGTCCTGTTTGGGGCAGCAGCACACCCAGCTAAAAGCTCACTCCACAGGCCTTTGAGACACATGTGCTGTCTTGTCCTGTGTCCCCCCAGGAATGGGCCCTTCCAGTGGCCTTGAAGGAGTCCCACAGACATTTTCATGCTGCCACACCATTCTCTGAGGCAGGGATTCTCAGCCAACAGCAATTCTGCCCCCAGGAGACTTGGAAAACAGCTGGAGACACGTTCAGTTATCGTATCTGGGGGCTGAGGGTGCTACCAGCATCTGGTGGGTAGAGGCAGACATGCCCCTACAATGCACAGGATAGACCTCCACAAACAGGAATGATCTGGAACAAAAGTGCCAATAGAACCGAGGGTGAGAAACCCTGCTTTTGAGCTAGATGGGTTAGTGTCTTGACTTCTTCTCAGACCAGATCAGTCGGCCTGCACTAGCTACATTCTGTGCACCCTGGATGTCTCCTGATGTCACCTACACAATTACCAGCAAGTGGTTATCACTCCACAAGGTGGGGCTGGTGTCTGGTACACAGGGCCTGTGCCCTGAGCATTTGTTAATCAGAGCTCAGGACACCATGGAAAGCACATGCCGCCAGTTTCCCTGGACGGGTGACTGGATACCTGCTTTCAGGCACAAGCCTCAGTTTACCCCCATCACCAGTGTTGCCCAGGAGACAATATAGTCCACTGGCTAGTAGGTGATCTTGGGCAAGTGACAACCTCTCTGACTGGAATTCCCTCATCTCGAAATGGGGATGATGATACCTACCTAGTCGTGCTCTTGCAGATCAAGCAAATGCATGCATGTTGATGGCTTGGTGTAGCCTGGACCTACTGTGAGCTCCCAGGAAATGCTGGCTCAGTACCTGCTGTGGGGCCCAGGCCTCCAGCACTTGGTTGGAAATGCAGTGCTTGGGACATTGCTGGGGTGCCTCGATCATGTGTAGGAAACTCAAGAACAGGGAGCAGCGGAGTGCAACCAAAGGGGTGTAGGAGTTAGAATGGCATGGACCAAGGTTCAAATCCTGCTGTCGCCGACCAGCCCTGTAAGCAGGGATGAGATTCTGTGTGTCCCTGGGGAGTTTTAAAGAAAAAAAAAAAGAACCCAACTCTGTAAATGTACCTCATGGGTGGCCCATGCATTCAGTAAATAGTCCACAAAGGGCCAACAACCTAAAGAATCAGAGGGTCCCAGGGGGAGGTGGGGGCCCCAGCCATGGTGGAGATGGCTTCTCTCAGTGACCTTGTCTTGCTGGGGACTGAGTTCCTCTGAGAGGTCATGGGTTCCACAAGGAGGTCTAAAAGATGCATAAATACTTGAACCTACATGTTTTTAATAAAGGCTATAACTACAGGTGTAAAATGACGAATTCTATTTTTTAAAATCCCCCTTGATTTGCATTTGACATTCATTTCAAATCATTACTCTATATTTTTACTTCATTAAAAAGATCCATCAACAGATATCTTTTTAAAAAGGTGGTCTATTCTCACACTTGAATATTATTATTCAACGATAAAAAGGAAGAAAATTCCAACACACGTATCAAGGACAACATCTGAGTGAAACAAGCCCATCAGAAGAGGGCAAATACTGCATGATTCTGCTTAAATGAGGTATCTAAAATAAGCAATTCACAGAGACAGGAAGTAGAATGGTGGCTGCTGGGGGCTGGGGCAGGGGAGGGAAAGTTAATATTTAATGAGGACAGAGTTTCAGTCAGGGAAATGAAAACGTTCTGGACATGGATAGTGGTGATGGCTGCACAACAGTGTGAATGCAATTAATGCTGCTGGACTGTACACTTAAAAATGGTTAAGATGGTACATGTTACACATATTTTACCACAATAGACCAAATCCAGAACAACAAGAAAGATATCAAAGAACCCACTCCTCTGGCTGTGTGGGTCCAGACTGGCAGGAATTCCCCACCCTTTTTCAGAAACTCATGGGCCCTGAAAGGCACAGGGCTCTCCCAGTGCTGGGAGCCAGCCAAGTGGCTGAGTCAGTGTGGCTGCAGGGTCGGGGGTCTGGCCGAGGAGACTCCTACTGTGGGAACAGAGTCTGAGCCCTAAGTGTGAAGGCACCTACATACTCCTAGGTATGTGACCAAGAAAACTGAAAACAAGGACTCAGATAAATACATGTTCATGGATGTTCAAAGCAGCACCATACACAACAGTTCAAATGTCCAACAATGAATCATGCATGAATAAAACATGCTCTGGCCCTAGCTGGTGGCACAGTGGATAGGGTACAGGCCTGTGAACCCAAAGGTCACTGGTTCGATTCCCAGCCAGGGCACATAACCAGGTTGCAAGCCAGGTCTCCAGCCAGGTCTGTAGCTGGAGGCAGGTGAAAGGCAACATACGTTGATATCTCTCTCCCTCTCTGCCTCTCTCCCTTACCCCCTCTCTAAAAATAATAAATAAAATCTTAAAAACAAACAAACAAAAAAGGTGCTCTATCCGTACAACGGAATATTATTCAGCCAGAAATGGAATGAAATGCTGATTCATGCTATGTTATGAATTGAATTGTGTTCTCCCAAAACACATACGTGAAGTCCTAACCCCCAGTACCTGAGGGAGGGGGAATGCGGGGTGACTGCTAACGGGGGTGAGGTTTCCTTTAGGGGTGACAAAAATGTTCTGGAACCCTCTCTTGGAGGTTCCACTATAAGTAGTGGTCCCACAACACAGTGAATGTCCTAGATGCCATTGAATTGTTCACTTTAAAATGGTTAATTTTATGTTCTGTGAATTTCACCTCAATAAAATAAAAAACTTAGGGCATTTACAGGTCACAGACAGGACGAGCCTCCCCAGCCTGGACCTCCCTGGAGGTCTCAGATCTTTCAGACCTCTGTGCTACCCTGCCCCCACCCCACCCCCGGGGGCCTTCCACCTCCTCAGCCTCCAGCATTTCAATACTGTTTAGGTTTGTCACCTTAAATAGAACCTGTCTGGGCCACACTCAGTCCTCCCATTTGCCACAATTGAGCTTGGGAACAAGTTATCTACACTCACAGTCTCCAACTTTTCACCCCTCATCCATTCTCGATCCACTTCTTGGGGTCTCCTGCCTGTGTTCCCAGGCTGCTGGGACGTGGCCCCTACCTAAAACATCACTAGCAAGGCCTGGCTTCACCTCACTGCCAGACTGTCCTTCTCAGAAAGCAGAGCCCTTGGACCCAGAACAGAGCCCACGGCCTCTGTCCTCTTCCAGCATGTGGGTGACCTGCTCAGGATGCTGAGGTGTGGCCCTCTCACTCTCTGAAGGGCACACAGTTGGCCTGTCAGTTTGAATCACAGCGTGTTCTGTTGGTAATGAGAGCGGCACATCCGGGTGGAGGTGGGGTGCCCTCTGGTTCAGCGGGAGCCACCCCTCCCTTCTCCTTTGTCTCCTCTTTCAAAAGTTCTTTTTTGATTAAGGTAAGATCCACCTGGCATAAAATTAACCATTTTAAAGAGTTCCGTGACCTTTAGCACATTCCCAGGGTTGTCCACCCACCACCTCCATCTAGTTCTAAGACATTTCCATCACCCCAAAAGGAGGCCCCACACCCCCATTATCAGTCATTCCCTGGTCCCCAACCCCTAGCTTCTGGCAGCCACCAATCTGCTGTCTGCCTCTAAGGATTTACCTACTCTGCTTACTTCACATAAATGGAATCACACAGTATGGGACGTTTGTGTCTGCTGTGTGAACCCCAAAGTACAGTTGGCTTATGGCAGACAGACCCACACTGGCATCCCAGGGCAGGCGATGGTGAGCGGGGTCTTCCTGAGCCCCAGGGAAATAGTGTGGAATGGGAACGTCTTAGGGTGTTTTCACCAAGCAAAGATACCTCAGGGCCGTCATTTAGCCTAGCGGAGGCTTCCGAGGAAATGGCACAGGGCACACACCGCCTCGCTGACACGAGCTGGCTGAGCAAGTGAGCAGGTGGCACCCTGGGCCAAACTGGGTTTTCCCTGCCCTTACATCCGCCTCAGAGATTCGGTTCATTTCAAACACGGACGGGGTTAGGTCCCAGGGGTTGCTTCCGTGTTTAACGATGGAACAAACATTTATTTCTTCAACATACTTGTCCAGAACCTCGCCCTGGCTTCTTCAGTTTCCCCCTCCTAAAACGGGGTGGGTGGGTTATATAACAGCAGGGACTTCAAAGTTGAAGAACCACTGGGATCTTGTAAAACTACACCTGCTGTGGCCTGGGGACAGGCCAACAGAGGAGGGAGGCCCAGCCATCAGGATTCCTAAAAGCCCCAGGTGATTCTAATCCACAGCCGGAGCTAAACTGAAGACACCAGGCTGGGAGATGCATTCAAACAGCAACCCCAAGGAGCCCTGTCTTAAGGGGCCACTATGCTGGAAGATGGAAACACTGTAAACACAGGCTTACAGAGCATGTGATTTTTTTTTTTAAATTGATTTCAGAGAGAGAGAGAGAGAGAGAGAGAGAGAGAGTTGTTGTTCCACTTATGTATGCATTCATTGGTTTTTCTTGTATGTGTGCTTGTTTCTTGTACAGGCCCTGACCAAAGATCAAACCCACCACCTTCGCATAACAGGATGATGCTCAAGCCACTGAGCTACCTGCTACACTGTTCCTATTGGTGGTGGCTGAGCAGTGGTGGCTGAGCAGATGTCTGGCACTGCAGCCAGCACAACCGGCTCGGGCCCTTGCACCGTCTCCTCTCCCTCACCCACCCCTTCACCAGCTTCTTACTGTGGGCACGAAACTACTGCATGCCTGGTGCCTTGGGAAAGCACACATAGTCCTGCCCTAAATGGAGAAACTACACAAGTGAGTTTACTGAAAAGAATAATTAGGACTAGTAGAAAAGAAAGAAAACACTGAAGTACCAGGGAAAAAAAACATGGACTACATATTACTATTTTTTTTAATCTCAAGGTGAGAAAGTACCTTCTGAGCTCAAGATGAAATCAGATGCCATGGAGAAAAAAACTGATTAATTCACTCCCTAAACATGGGATTATCTCCTGCAAAAAGCCCTGTGTGCTCCATCTGCCAATAATAGCCACCGTGGTGGAAATTCGTAGCACAAATGAAGACTCTTCCCAAATAAATAAAGAGCTCTTACCTGTGAAGACGGGAAAAGACCACCAGCTCATGTTCACAAAAATGAGCAAAGGACAGAAGCTAAAAGTTCACAGAAGGGGAACGATAAGTAACTTTGAATCATGAAAAGATAATCAAACTCACTCTAAATCAGAGATACACATTTAAAAGACTTCAGTATGCCATTCTTCGCCCATTTAATAGGCAAGGTTCGGGCAGTTAGTAAGTTGAGGTGCTAGGCAGAGAAGTTGGGGGAGGGAGCCTCTCATCTGGGAATGGGGCTGAGGCAGGAGAGGGGGCCATGAACCAGGACAAGTGCTATTGGAGGGCAACTTGGCAGCATCAAGATGGAAAGTGGACCATTTCTAGTCATTTCTTTTTCAGATACTGCAAAACGGTATCTGTTCAAAGTCATTCAGTGCAATATTGTTTATAACAACTAAATATTGGAAACAACCCACTTGTACTAATAAAGAATTGATTAAATTAATCATGGTACCACCATAACATGAAATGCTATGCTGCCGTTGAAACACAATCAGGAGCTCCTCATTGAAGGTTGACATTTCTCTCTTCCAACGTGGCTTACAACAACTGTCCGACACAAGCAATCTTAGACAAAGCTACACCAAATTCACAGAAGGGCAACTGAAAATCCTCATCAAAGCAGTCAATCAAAAATCTTACCCAGGTTATGCTACTAAGCGAAAGCTTGCTTTCGAGATGGGCAGTGAAGAATCCAAATTTGGTTCAGAATCGAAGAGTTAGGCACCGAGTCCAGAAAAGGTCAGAATATAAGGAGGACTTAGAAGCAAGCCAAGGCAAAGGTCACCTGGCAGAGAAGATTCAAAGTAGGGAAGACAGATGGAGTAGGGAAGACAGATGGAGTTGTACCATCCACACTTCCTCCCAATTACACACCCGCATCGTGGCATTGCGAACAACCCCTCTTCTGGGATTGAGTCCAGACAGCAACTTGCTAAGGAAATGGGGGTTCCAGAGTCAAAAGTTCAAACTCAGTTTTAAAATGAAAGATCTAGATTCTATATCCAGAGGGGGAAAAAAGGAAAAAAGAGAATGTGATGAGCCTTTAGAACAGAAACAAGACCAGGAACAAGATCTCTGACACAAGAGAGTTCAAGATACAGAAACTACACACAATGGCACCAATCTCATCAGCAACTATCTTATTTCTCTGAAGCCAGAGCAGGATGCACCAAAAGACAAGTCAGTATATTTGATGTCATCCGCATGGGCTCCCAATTGCTCTCACTCTACCTAGGAAAATATCCTCCTGAGCCTTCTGGACACGGTAAACAGGACTTGAGGAGGCAGCCAGATAGATACAAGGTGCCACACAGCCCTATCGATGGAGCCTGGCTCCACAGTTCAGCAGAATCCAAGGGTCATGAAACTAAATTCACCCATATTAAAAAAAAAATCATGAAAGGTTTTTATGATCACTTTCCAATATGGAAAACATTAAATATATATACTAAACTATAACCTTCATACAGTCCTGTGCACCATTCTTGAGTGTACATCTGGGTGTCTTCTCACACATGCATACACCTGGGGACCTACCTCTTCCCCGCCCTCTGACTCCCAGGACGCAGCACTGAACCTCTTCACTCCCGGAAGTTTCCCTTGTGTCCTGTCCCAGCTGAAGCTCTGCGAAATCTGACCGGCATTGGGGCTTCAATCAACACAGATTTGTTCTGCCTACCTTGGAACCCCATATAAATGAAACCATAGGCACACACTTTTACATCTGGCTTCTTTATTCAATATCATTTTAGTGAGATTCATCCATGCTGTTCCATGAACATGGTTCCATTAGCTGTGATTCATTCTCTTTTGTTGCTGTGCAGTATTTCAAGTATTCCATTGCACAGATATCCCAATATTTATTTAACTATTTGCATGTGGTTGGGCACTTAGGTTGTGTCTAGTTTGGCCTATTATACATAACACTGCTATGAATAGTCTTTGAGCAGATAAGCCCGCAATTCTCCTGGGCACATACCCGAAGCGGAACTGCTGGGTCCTAGTATACATCCCTTTAGTTATAGCAGACACTGCCACTCAGTTTTCCCGAGGGGGTACCACTAGCAATAGACTGGGAAGAAAAGAAAAGGTGCACACTATTGTAACACATTAGCCTCATGTTAAACAAAAAAGGAGAACAGTATACATTTGCTTGTTGATAAGGCACACCTCAAACTGGGCCTGGAAGACGGAAGCAGTGAGACACTCCCACTGGACACCCTCTTGTACCTTTCTGACTCTTAAACCATGGTAAGAGTGGATGATTTAAAGAAGGAAAAAGCAGTGCTGATGAAGCCTGGGAGCAAAGCTGGTGCAGCAGGGGAGGGGCATTCCTAGTAATAGGGGTACTGGGAAAATGACAGACAGCAGATGAGCAGATGCTAACTTGGGAAGGTGGAGAGAGGAAGAGTCCGAGTCCGAGGCAGGGTACACTGTGGGCAAAGGGTATGCCCAGAGGAGCCAAGAGGCGGCAGCTCTGAACTCTGCGGAGCACAGAAAATGGGAGGCTCAGAGCCCGAGTCAAGAGTGTCATAAGTTAACTCAAGGGCCTCCCCAGTGCCTTGTGATGTCAATGGGGGAAAACCCCTAAATGCAGCTGACTATGCAGAGGGACTATCATCAGGCCCACAGATCATCAATCTGGGCTCTGATTCTAGTTACTCTGGCTACCAGCTGTGTGACCCTTAGCAAATTCCCCCAGCTTCTCTGAGTGTCAGTTTTCTCTTCTGTAAAATGGGAATAAGGAGCCTTAAACTGAGGATTGCTGAGGCAGGCAGGGCTTCTTCAATTCCAGCCTCAGGTCAAAATGGGCTTCACAGGTGTTTCCCAGTTCTTGAAATTATATCTAGGTACTGTTTGTGATTTGTGTGTGTAATGGTGGTGTGCCCCCAGGCAGCAAAGAACTATAACAGAACAAAATGAGACACCCAGAGTCCGCATCTTATTTATGGGTGGCTAGTGCCATCAGGGGCCAAGTTGAGGGCACAGCCAAGCTAGGTGGTGGCCAGTTCAACCAGGAGCCAACAGTTGGTTGGCAAGGTGAGGAGACTGGTTACATACAAGGAGATTGTGTGATAAGGAAATATGCTGAGGAGAATGGGAACTGCCCTCCTCACTGTTGGGGAAGGGAGTTACAAATATAGAAAGAGCTGGCAATGACCCTATGGAATTTACTGGATTGGAGTCTATGGTTTTACACATATGAGCATGCATATACCTCCTCTGAGAGGGCCCAGAAGCTGTGACACCCCAATCGCATGGACACACCTTGCACCAGGTCTGGTTTTCAATACCATTCTTGCAGTAAAGAGCCAAGAACCCTGGGAGAAATGGCTGATTCAGGGAAGGTATCAAACAAACCTGAGGTTTCTCCTTATGCCAGGAAGTAGGGATGTGTCCAAAGAAGGCTGAAAAAAAAAAAGAAAGTCCAGCATGCACAGATATCACCATGAAGGGGTTCCTGTTGGCCAAATCTGGGACAATCTGAGTACCAAAATAAAAGATAGGAACCAATTTCCACATACTTAATAAACTAGGAACCCATGACTTCACAATGATACATGAATGAATGAATAAAGGACCAAATAAATAGAAGAATTGGGTGGGTCTTCCCTATGCCAGAACCCCAGGTAATAAATGAGGGAGGACTAATAGGATCAGAACACCACTGTTAGGCAGACATTGCAAAAGTTAAGTAATCAACTGGAGCAAGGTTCATCAACGGATGCTAAAACTAAACAGTGAAATGGTCTGAGAAATAGGCTGTTGACACAGACTCAACATGTCTTTCCATGAAATGCTTGTTAATTACAATGGAGAAAACAGCAACTTGATAGAGGAAAAAGAAGTCCAACCAGTTGGAGTAGAGAAAACTCCAGCATAGAATTTAGGCAGCCCTAGACCCAAGTTCCTAGTACAGTGGTGTGACCCTGGACAAGTTATTGTACTCTTTAAGCCCCAGATTTCTGCAGGGACATTTGTAAGGATTCAAAATAACACAGTGCCTCCACAGATGTTCACTGGAACATTGTTCCAGTCATTAAAACAGGAAACCATCTAAATGTGCATTAATAGGGGGCAGGTTAAATAAAAATGCCTACACAAAAAAATGGCTCCCAACTTGTATATACTACAGGAATGACTTTATGTTTGTGTTTTAAAAACATGCAGAGATGGATGTGAATAATAATTACTATGATCAGGTGCTGCCGAAATGCTTTACGCCATCATTCCACTCCACGAAAGATCTCTGACATGTGTACAGTGTGACCTCACCGTGCAGAAGGAAAACACAGAGGCATGACAAAATGAGCAGTTTGCTCCAGTTCTCACTGCTGGCAAGTGTGCGTCTAGGTGGCCCATGCCACCGACTCTAATGTTCTTAACCACAACCTTTCTAGAACTGCATAAAAGAGAGGCCAGGACAGCCCATGCAAACAGTAATCTGATTACTGCCAACTGATTAGATGCCAATAGTACCTACCCTTCTCAACACACACACCAAGGAGGAAAGTGGGAGCCAAGTGGGGGAGTGAAGGAGAAATTCATACTGTACCAGTTTCTTGTGGTTTATGAAAAAAATTTATGACCAGTTTAGAAAGAAAAAAGAAAGCGAAGGAAAAACATGTCTAGTTCCTGGTTCATAAAAGATAGGAAATTAAAAAAAAAACAAAAAACTAATATGAGCATAATTCAATGAAGTTGAAACTGTTGCTCAAATGTCAATATGTTGGTCTTTGGGGGAGGAATGTACAGAGGGAGGGACAGTCACAATGCAGAGGTGACAACAGATACACTGACAGGATGAGAGTTTCTCAGTGGCTCAGAAAGAAAAACATTGGTGTCATCATGCAGTGCATGGCTGAGGTGTCAGTGAGTCAACTCTAAAATGTGGAACCATTGAGTAGTGTCATCCTATTGCTAGCGGGACATCATGTGGGTCCAGCCTTGGTACATGGCTAATTGCCACTGTTGATGAGTACCAAGTATGGTAATCAAGACCAAGTGAAGAAACATTCTTTCCACAAGGCCCGACTCTCACCTTGTCTTCAAGTGAACCAGCCGGTTCTACAGTTGGCCGCTGACAGCCTTTCAGATGGGTGTTCACAGGCTGCTTCCTGGCAGCCATGCTTCAAAAGGAAGCTGCTTGTCCTAAGCTAAATTAATTCTTGAGATGTTGAAATGCCACTGTGTACATGTGCATGTAATTAGACATTCTCAGCATGAGCATCATCAAAATCTAATAATAATAAAAAAAAAAAGAGTGGAACTAAAGACTGCGGCTCAAGATGAACAAAAACACTAGCAAAAATAGATAACTGCATCAGACGTGGTTCTGGTTTTTATGTGAATGATATTGTTTGAGAAACTATTTGTTCCTACCACAGTCCTGTGGTCAGGCAACCTCTAGGATAGCCCCTAATCATCCCTGCCTCGCAGGTAAACCCCTGCAAGCCCTGCCTCTTGAGAATAGGCTAGACCTTTCATCCTTGGGGAAGCAGCCTTGAGGCAGCCCGAGGGGGAAGACCGCATAGCCAGGGTCAGAGAGTTGCAAATGAACAAACGAAAACAAAAAAAAAACCAGGAGTGAGCTTGCAAGCCCATCCTTTCCCCTTCCATTACATAAGTCTGTGGAAACCCAGATTTGACCCTATAGAGCCCCAGGAAGATAGTGCAGGGTGGAGCCCTGCAGTCTTTCAGCTGAGAAATAGAAGCCCTGAGGGTCAGAGATAACTTCCTCAGAGTCCTCCAGGAAGCAGGAATTTCTGGTCCAGTGTTCTCCTTACCCAACAATTAGGTCAGCAGAGAGAAGCTTTTTTCCAAGTAATTCAGTGGGTTTCTCCCACACCCTTTCTTTTCAATACACTGGAAATCTTTGCAGCCTGAATGAGGCGTCTTTTGGAGCCATGAGAACTGTGCTTAGTTCCAGCCTCCAACACCTATTGCCCTGTCTCAACCACGTGTCCCCTGCCCTGTCACTCAACTCTTTATTCTCCATCATATCCAAGACCGAGACTGCTGGTTCTTAAACAATAAAGCTTCTTTGGAACTGAACAGACAGCAGGTTTTCAGTAATAACTGCTTTATGACTGGGGTGACTTAGAAAAGCAGTTGGGAGATTCAGAGTTTGCCCAGGATGCTATATACAACATGTGCTCATACAAGAGTTAGGACTGCTGTCAAAACAATCACTGTGGCATACTCGGCTTCTTTTTCAAATTTTCTTGAGAAAAGTTCAAATTGGAGACTGTAAGTGTGAGAGCAAAGGAGGTATTCAGGCCAGGAGCTGAGCAGGCAGTAACCAGGTGGCCTCAACTGGCCAGCCTCCCTCCCTCATTACACTCCCCATTTACCTTCATTGTAATTTCCTGGGTTTGCACAAAGGCCACTTTTGGAGAGGACACTTTGTCTCTCAGCCTGTCTTTGGCTGCCTGGGCCACCAGAATGCCCGTCACGCTACACTGGTAAGCCATCACACACTCATTTAGGCTGTAGCTGAGAACACAGGTTTGCAGCCAGGTGGGTAAGCCCCTGCTCCTTCCACTCTTTCAGACAGGTAAAGCCTGTCTCACTCTGGAGGGCCCTGTTCAAAGCTTTTGGGGAGTGATTTTCACTTTGGTGCAGAAATCAAATTCACCCCAGAATCTCTATTCATGTTATTTCATACCTGGCACACCTGGATGATACCAGGGGGCACCTGGACATCTCAAATGTGACCATAACCAGCTACACATCAGGAGAGTTTGAAAAATACCCAGCTTAGTGTAAAAATCAAACAATGAAAATGTTTTTAAAAATAGAAAAAGAATGTAGAAAAGGCAGCAATCATATCGGCAAACTGACTTCAAGCTCTTTAAACAAAATGCACTGTACAGCATAAAAGAAATGGATTTTGGTAACATGATGAAACCCTATACCTAATCCATGTTTAACACACATATTCCTTCAGAAAGATAGAGATTTAAGAAATGCTGGTTACACACTAATGTGGTCCACCACCCTAGTGCCAGAATTCACATGCTAAAATGCACAAATATTCAGGAATCCTATAACCAAAATGTTATGACTATTATCATTCTTTGGGAGGAAAATTAAATATTTGAAATCAAGTTTTCCCAGCTGATCTTTTTTATTAAGAAAGTAAATTTAGCCCTGGCCACGTGGCTCAATTGATTGAAGCATTGTCCTGTACACCAAAAGGTTGCAGGTTCAGTCCCTGGTCGGGACAAGTAGGGAACACAACTAACTGATTGATGTTTCTCTGTTTTCATTTTCTCGCTCTCTCCCACCCTTCCTCTCTCTATATAAAATCAATGTGAGGATTACAAAATATATAAGTAAATTTAACTTTGAGGGTTCACTTCACCAATCAAAAGTGCAGCACTGTATTCTCCCGAGCACCTCCAGGGGAATTCTGTTTTTGAATGGCTGATTAAGCTTAAAACAAAGAAACTGCAATGTTCCAGAGACACTTGCACAGAAATTCAGTGCCCCTTTGCTCTTGTGTCAGGTTGTGAGTTCTGGGTATAAGCGAAGGAGAAAGTTGTAGGGTCCCCAGTCACCACTATCACCTCTGGCTTCTCCAAGTGGATGGGCTTTTTGGGCAACAGCTTTGTCATAGTCTGTCAGCTGGTAAAAACTCCCCTCCCTGAGATTCCTGTTAGTTTATCCTTCAGGGTCACCTGTAGGCTGCAAAGTCAACAGACAAACCCAAGTGGTTTTTTTAAAGGACATTGGAGGCACGGGAATCAAAGCAGGGAGGGCCTGGCTACTGTTACCTTGATTTTCACCATATCTGCTATTATTGGTAAAACATGTGTCCCTCCGTCACCCCTCGCCCCCCAGTATTCTGTTGCTGCTGTTTTTTTACATCACTTTCTTGTTTTCCAATTCATGTAGCTTTTAAAAATCTTCATCGCAGCCTAGGTGTTGGAGACCCAGGAATTTCAATTCTCCGAAGTTGGAGAAGCCTAGCTTACGTGCCTGGTGAGGTCACTTGCAAGCTGTGTGGATGTATTTAACGTGTCTTGCCCTTAGTTTTTTAAAACATATTTTTATTTCATCTATCCACCCATTTATTGCAATTGATTTTAAAGAGAGAGGGGGGCATTAATTTTGTTGTGCCAGTTGTTTATGCATTCATTCGTTGCTTGCTTTGTTTATTCCCTGGCTGGAGATCGAACCTGTCTCGCTGGCGTCATCAGAAGGACGCTCCCGCCAACGGAGACTCGGCCAGGGCCTCACCCTCAGTTTCGCATCCGCAAAACGGGCTGGACGCGGAGGGCTAAGTGGCAAGAGCTCCCTGAAGAGAGCGAGTTGGTGTCGCTGTGAAGACAGCTTCTCTCCAGAATCAGGGGGAGGAGGGTGGGCTGGGGGAGCGCAGGCCGTGCCAGCGCGGACGGGATCTTGGGGTGGGGTGTGGTAGGGTGGAGGGTCAGGTCCCACGCCCCGCGTCCGTGGGCCAGACTCACCGAGGTTTCCAAGTCGCCCCTCTCCAGCGGCTCGTACTGATGGCCCGCGCCGGAGAAGTTGAATTTCTGAAGGAACTTGGAGAAGCGTGTCTCAACCATGGCGAGCGGGCAGAGGCCCCTGGCCCAGCCTCCAGTCCCACCGGCGGCCGCCCAGGTGTGCCTGTTCGGCTCCCGGGCGAGGACCGGCCAGGCTGCGCGTTCCCGAGCTTCCTGGGCCGGGTCCAGGTTACCAGGGAGCCGCCTACCTGCGGGCCGCAGGTGAGGCCACGCCCCCGGGGCGGGCAGCGCACGCCGCTCGGGGTGCACCTGGCCCCGCCCCGCCCCGCCAATTGGCCAGGGGTCTCTCGGGGTTGCAGTGGCCCTGGGAGCTGCAGCGGCACCTCTGAACTCGGGCTGTTTCCCAAACTTGCCAGATCAGGAGACTCACCTGGAGCCCGGTTGGGGAAAAGGAGGGCGAGCAAACGCTTATTTGAAATGCTGGTTCCGAAGGTCGCTGGCTTGATTCCCAGCCAGGGCACAGCACCAGGTTGCAAGCCAGGTCTCCTGCCAGGACCCGGCTAGAGGCAGGTGAAAGGCAACCATACATTGATGCTTCTCTCCCTCTCTGACTCCCTTCCCTCCTCTCTCTCTCTGGACATAATAAATAAAATCTTCTTAGTAAATAAAAATAAAATGTGGGCTCCCAGACACCTCACTGCCTTGAGTCCTTGGGTCTGCAGGGCCTGGAAAGCTGGATTTCAACAAGTGCCTAGGTAATCCGTCCCGGGGAGCCGATTGGTAAACCCCTGGGTGCTGAGAGCTTGGTGGGCAGGAGCCGACTCAGACTCCTACCCCTGCTGTGGCCCCTGGACGAGCCACGTGGCCTCTCTGAGCTGTGGCATCCTCCTCTGTAATAGTCTATAATGGAAGAAGCGCAAGACCTCACCTCCGGGCAGGGCCTTGGGAGTGAAACCCAGGAACGCGAGGCGAGTTTAAGGGCACCCCCACCCTCAGCCTTTGTGCTCAGTGTAGTCTTGGGTGAACTCAGAGCTCTATATTCTCATCTGTAGAATGGGTTTCTGCACTTGCCAATTGTGGGACCTTGGGCAGGTTTCTTACATTTTCAGAGCCTTAGTTTACTCATCTGTAAAATGGTCACCGTGATAGTGCTTTCTTCATAGTAGAATGGAGAGGACTTAATGAACAGTGTTGCATAGGAAGGGCCCAGGGCACGGGAAGGAGCTTGGCACAGGGTACACTGGTAGTGTCATCATCATCACGGGGAAGCTGCTGGGCTCAATGCCTCCCAAAGTATGTGAGTGAATATGTAGTGTAGATGGTGTGCAGCCTCCAAGGGGATGTGTTGAAAAGTGTAAGAGCTTTGGCTTCCCATGGGAGTAGAATCCATAACAAGAACCATCACTTAGTAGGGAGGTGGCTTTGAGCAAGGCTGTGCCACTCCTCTGTGCTTCAGTTTTCTCTTCTACACTATAGGAACATGGCATGTGTGTCTGTCAGTTAAATTGTGCTGCACATTTTGAGCAAATATTTGCCACCTACCTCAACTGCAAGGAGTGGCCACCTCAGCTCCTTTCAACCTAATAGGTTCTGGTGGTCCTTCTTATTTATCCTGCCTCTTCCTTCTTTACGGAAATGAAAGAGCCTACCAGGATTATGCTATCTGGCTCTACCAATTTCAATAGAGGCCCAAGAATCATGAGAAAAGGAAAACTCTGGTGGGAGTCCATTTAGATCTGAACCCTTAGGGGTTGTCCCTTTCAGGTATGTGACTTTGGACAACTTTCTTCACCTCTCTCCAGTTTACTCATCCAAGAAATAGGAATGGCACTGCTTAGTTAATCAGGATCCCAGGAGAAAACAGATAGTGGCCGCAAACTAAGTGATTTGGGGAGACTTTGATAAACTGACTATCTACAAAGGTGTGGGCAAGGTGGAGAGAAACCAGAGGAATTGTGCAGCTCCCCAAGAATAGTCACAGTTTAAAAATGCTACCATCCAAGGCCTGAAAAGCAAGAGGAGAAAGCAGTTACTTGGAGGAGGTAGCTGTGCAGAGCTGGGAACTTAGTAGGGGGAATGGGTCTGAAAGGAAGCCATAGGTACAGCTTCCTGGAACAAACACTAAAAGAAGGGAGAAGAGCAGAGAATTTATAGTCCTGTTGTATATGATCTGAGCTAATGTTTGCATAGGTAGTAGAGTAGCTAGCAGTACCTGACTTTAGTAGGTCCTCTGGAAATTGCATTAGTAATAGAAGACATGGTAACTTGGCTCAGTTATATCTCAGGTTCTTTCCAACTGGATCAGTTATTTTAAGATAGTGTTGGATCCAGGGAAGGAAAGATGCTTTTTTGGTACAGAACTTTTGCTTTCCCAAGGGTGTTCATTAGGTTCATTTCTTCAAGGGTGCAACACATACAGGAGGTGATGTGTTGGTCAAATGCCTTGCTCTTGAAAGCCCAGCCTCTTGGATCTGAACACCATGGCCTCTGCTCCAATTCCGAGATGTCAAGGCTGGAATTCATGGATTAGGTTTGACAATGCCCAGGGCATTCAAGACTGTGTAGTGAATATTGTGAAACACCTGGACCATTTGGGATGAAAAGAAAAAAAAATGGAGTGGGCAATAGAGAAAGCAGTTAAAGAAATAAACTATGTGATTGCAAGCTGGTGAATGGGCACCCTTAGGCTTTGGTTTATTTAATTTTTGTTTTCATTGCATGATGAACAGAAAAGGTAGTCTGAACACATGTCTACTAAATTTTCTTAATTTATTGAGACTTTGTGTCTGATCTGTATGCAATTTTTGTAAATATTCCAATGACACTAGAAAAGTTGGTACATTCTTCATAAGGGTATTGATAAGCTGTACTTTTATTTTTTTTGTAAATGAGTTTTGTGGCTATTTATTGTTTTTAGTTATATTGTTTATGTCTTTATTTTTGCCTACCTGAACTGACACAGGAAGATTATGAAGAGTTTAACACTTCCCAGTCTAATTACTTTCCTGTCCATTTTTCTTTGTACGTCTGATTTTTTGCTTTTTGTATTATGCTTCTTTGTTGGTTAGTGCATATGACTTACCTTTTTGTTATAACTTTTTAACTGTTTAACACCTTCTGCATCTCATTAAAATGTAGAGTTAATATTGCCACTGTTTAAATCTGTGTGATCTATACTTGATCTTATTTTTGGATGGCTTGTTTCATTTTCCACCAGAAAGTAAGCTCTGTGAGAGCAGGAACTCTTTATCATTGTGCCCACCAGCATCTGGCGGAGTAGACAAAAATATTTATTAAACATGTTTCTCTCATAACCAGCAGGTCATTGAAATTTGCTTATATTTCATTTGCTATTATTAGCTTATAATAGGAAAATGTACTGTGTCCACGTGGTTATAGTTGCTACCATTAGACTGACCTCTTTCATCCTCATCCATGTTTTATTTCCATGCTTTTTGAGTTATTTAATATTTACTGTCACCTTTTACTTTCAATTCAGAATTAACATCAAAACTTTACCAGAAATGATTTCAAAGCATTTCGGAAACAGAGGCAAATGTTTACAGCATCTCTTTTGATATCCTCTTATAGATGTAAAGGAATTTTGTTTGCAATTTTCTTTTTTTTTTTATAACTTTTGCTTCTTTTTCTATTATTAGTAATTTAATCTAACCACCTACATTGTTATTTTTGAGTCTTTTCATTGTATTCTCTCCATTCTCCCCCCAGAATTACACCATACTGTTTATATTTGTTTTCAGTATCTTTTCTTTGCTCTTTTACTATGTTTGAAACCCCTCGTCATTACCACTGACTTCAAGATGGTCTTTCTTTGAGAGTTTTTTTTCCTGCCTTCAAGCTGCTGAATTCTAGAGTCTGTGCTCAAAGAATCAACTCAGACAAGCCAGTTCACAGCTGAGAGTGACCCTGATGCTGTGGCTGCACTGAGCCAAGGGTAGGGCTCAGCCAAAAGCAGCCAGCCTTTCTTGAATAACTCCCCTGGGCACCTTGAGCAACGAGGTCATGCACTTCAACTCCCATTCACCCTCTACAGGAAAGTGGTGTTATTTCATTTCCATAAATTATCTCCCAACAATACACCCTGTTGGGAGCTTCAATCCAATGCCAAGGCTCCAGAAACGCATTCAGTATTAGTAAACCTCACTCACAAATGACAAGGTTGGCATTTGAAGGCATTCTTCGAAAAGGGCTTAGAGTATACAAAGGGCATATTTCACACACACATGTCTTTTTAATTTTAGGACTCAGTATCAAGTTAAGGCTCTTTACATAAATCCTCAATTCTGTTGTTTTTTTAATGGCTGTGGAATAATGTAATCATTTTATAGATAAAAAATTGCAGTTTATGGAAGTAAGCCACTTGCATTCATTCAGCAAATATTTTTTAGCATTGGAGATAGACCCCTGCACACAAGAAATTCTGTTTGTCCCTTTTGTGTCTTATCTCCCTGTGGGTGCCATAGGCTGCAAACCAGCCTGTGTGATGCAATGCTAGACAGTAGGTTGAGTAATGCCCCCCACTCCCAAACATATGCTCATGCTCTAATCCCTAGAAACTGGAAATGTAACCTTATTTGGAAAAATAACCTTTGAAGATATAATTAAGGATCCTGAGATAATCATCTTAGGTTAACTGGGTGGGCCCTAAATCCAATGACTGGTGTCCTTATAAGAGACAGAGGACAAGAGTCACACACAGGAAGAAGGCCACATAAGGAGAGAGGAAGAGATTGGAGTGATGAGTTCACAAGCCCAGGACCACCTGAGGCCACCGGAAGCTGGGAGAGGTCAGGAAGGATCCTCCCCTGGAGTCCTCAGAGGGAGCATGGCCCTGCTGACCTTTTGTTTTCATACTTTTGGCATCCAAAACTGAGAGAACAGATTTAGGCCAACCAGTTTGTGGCCACTGTTGTCACAGCTCCAGGCCACAAGTAGAGTGAGCAATGCTATGAGGACAAGTAAAGGAGATAAGGACTAGAGAGTGAGTGGGGCTCCTGTAGCTAAAGCTGTCAGGAGAGGTGACATTTGAGCGGAGACCTGAACGAGATGAGAAGTGACCCTTGTGGGTATCTGAGAGGACAGTATTCTAAGCAGAGAGAAGGGGCCATAGTTTGTGTCACCATAGTGAGACCCATTTCTTAACAACAGTTCATATATTTGCACCAACACTATTGTCACACACACACACACACATACAGAGCCTGTTCCAGGCACTATTTATGCCATACCCTCTGTCATTTCTGCCATAGCCATGTGCTAAATGATGGAGAATCATTGGCTGAACACTTCCTACAGCAGTGGGCATTTCTGGGCTTAATTCCACCAGGAGAGACAGGACACAGTCCTGTGCCAAATGAATGTGCCTTTGGGACTTGCTAAATCCCAAGAGGTAAATACCTAGCACAGATGCCACCGCTTTCTTACCTTGTAAGCCTGGGAACCCTTCTCCTTATCACGTTTTTAGTAGCTACCAACAATTGTTTGGACCTGGTACATGAATAAATCTATTTTATCAAAAGGTTTCAGAAGAGGAAGGAACGACTTTGGGTTGGGGGGTGGGAGGAATTAATGGAACCTTCTAGAAGGTGGTGGGATGGCTGAAGGAGAAGATCCCTGTATGTTCAGCCCATCATTTTACATGAGAACTCACTCCTGGTTTTGCATATTCTGTGGATTTTGACAAATGCCTGATGCCCTGTATCCACTATTACCATGCGTTACACAGAATAGTTTCACTGCCTTAAAAATTCCCGCCGTCTCTCCCTCATGCCAAATCCCTGGCAACTACTGATCCTTTTACTGGCGCTATATTTTGCCTTTTCCAGACGGTCATATGATTGGAAATTTGACTCCCTTCCAAAACCTACTCTAATTTAAAAAATTCAAAAGCATCCAGACCTGTTGCCCAGGGTCAAGGGGATTCCAATCCAAAGGAAAGAGGCCCTAGGCCTCCTGTATGTAAACTCTAGCCTATGCTCCGCACTATCACTGGAAGCCCACTGCCCACTGACCATTGGGTTTGGCTAGGCTGGTCCCACTCTTAGCACCGGCAGTCCTGAAAGTTCCTGGGAAATCCCTCAGTCCCAACATGGTCTCAAGATTCATGACTATTCATGTCTCCCCCCCTTGCTAGTCCCTTCTCCTCAGGTTAAAGTGTGGACTCTTAGTTGGTACAAGGCTGTGGGTTATTGTTAAGCTGATTAAAGTGTGGACTCTTAGCCACCCAGCCCTGGCCCCTGACTCTCAGCTTATCTCCTCGCTCCCAACCCCTCCACTCCCCAAAGGCCCCAGGGCCAAGCTCTCTTCCCTCCCCTTTGCATGAACTGTACACTCTGCCCGCATCACTTCCTCAGGGGCCCTCTCTCCCAGACTCTTTCCCTGGTAACTCCTGCCCACCCTTCAGGCTTTATCTTAATTGCCTGCTCTCCTGAGAGGTCCCTCCTGATTGTTGGACCAAGTAAGATGTTCAGTGAAGGGATCCCTGCCATCCCCGTGGTTCCCATAGAGTCACGGCACTTCATTGTATTTACAAGTTTAAAGGAAGGTGCTGAGGGGAAACGGCTCAAATGTCTATCAGCAGTGAATAGATCAATAGGATGTGATTCATTTACATGGAATATTACTCAGCTATAAAAAATAAAGTACTGATAGGGATACCAGGAGAAGAGGAGGAGCAAGAAAAAAAAAAAAAAAGTACTGATCATGCTACATCACAGGCGAACCTTGAAAGTATCATGCTGATTAAAGAATCTAGACACAAAAGGTCACACATTGTATGATTTCATTCGTATGAAATACCCAGATTAGACATATTTATGAAGACAGAAAGTAGTTAGGAGGTAGCTGGGGCCTCAGGGAGAGGAAAATTAGGAGGTATGAAGTTTCTTTTTGGAACGATGACAATGTTCTAGAATTAGAGGGAGTGGTTGCAGGTCTGTGTGATATTCAAACCCACTAAATTGCACACATTGAAATGGTCAAAATGGTGAATTTCATCTGAACAGAGGTATATTTTTATTTTATTTTTTATTTATTTATTTTTAAAATGTTATTGTTGTTGTGTTACATCCATCCCCTTGAACAGAGGTATATTTTAAAGGAGGCACTGAGTACGTATTTGTTGAATGGAGGATGAATGAGTTAATGTTTTAATTAAACCAGGAGGCCTGATCAGAAGTTCAACGTATGCATTCTTAATATCAAAAGAGCTTATTGTTCCTAGTTGATATCTCTGATAGTTGCTAGAGCCCAAAGGCTCCCAAGTTAGGTTGTGCCCTGAAGTGGGTTAGCTCTCAGCGAGGTTAGCGGAGGCTTTCCTTTCCTGGGTTTGGTGAGGCCAGGCCCAGGCTCAGCCCCCTGGGGCAGAGAAATTCTGAAGAGGCTTGGGACCCCTTCAAGCAAGCAGGCGGGGAGGCAGCACCTTCCCCAGCCCTCCTGGCTCTCTGCCGTGAAGCCTCCATCTGACAGTGTGAGTGACCTTTCAAACCTGAAAGTTTGGACATACCTGTCCACACTCACCTTGAAGGAAAGGTGCTTGCCATGGCTTTCTGTTTGAAGGACTTTATTTTAGCGCCCTAGGCCAGAAATGTGGAGTAAATAGCCTGAGGCACAGTGTGTCCCAGAACCCTCCCAAAGGCTCAGGGTCCCGTGGCCCACAGGGGTCATTTTGGGAGAACACTCCCTTTATTGTCCCGGTCTCACGTCCGCCTCTGTAACTTAGTGTTCTGGGCTCTCACCCTGGGACCTGGGAGCCTGCGCAATAAAACCCAGCTCCCAACACAGGTGCACAGGGTCCCCTGTTATCTGGCCCATCTGTCAACCCCAGTCCTTCCATCCCAGCCCCACCTTCTGGCTGTTGTCAAACAACTGAGCTTGGTCCAGCCCCCTGGCCTTTGAACTTCACAGGTCCTCCCCCCAAACTGTTCTCCCCCAGCAACTCACAAGGCCCAACACCCCCCCCACCCCCATCCCTGCTTCAGGCCTGGACTGAACCATCCCCTCCCAAGGGGAGCCTGGCCTTGCCTCCTTGTTAAAGCACATCCTCATGCTGCCCTCAGGGGTGTTCGCTCGGTAATAGCTCATTGAGTGGAACCTGTACTTGGTGTGCCATTCTGCAAGTAGATTTTGCTCCAGTAAAAAATTCTGTTAAATTGTTCTTTTATGAAGCAGGTGAAAGTTTCATGAGAAACAAGATATTCACACAGCCTTAAAGTATGGCCCAAAAGATACATATCGATCACAAGGGGGAACGGTGGCTTTCCAGTGTGGAGCTGTGGCGGACTCCACATTCACCTAGGACACAGTGTTCCATGATCGGAGATGCCGTGCATGGCATTATGGGGCCACAGATGGGAGGCACCGGGGAGAACACACCACTTCTGGGGAGCTCCTGGCAAAGTGCTCAACAAATTTCATCATGAGGAAGCGCCACGCCCTCCCTCCCCACCCCTGGCGGGGCCTCCTAAGAAATGAACAGCTTGAGCTGCCCCAAAATGTCAACATCAGGAAAACCAAGGACAGCCCGTGGAATGTTCCAGACTAAAAGAGACTAAAGAGTCACAATAATTACATGCAACTTGTGATAGCCTGGATCAGGTCCTGGACCCAGAAAAAATATCTTTGTTTTTTGCTATCAAGAGGCATGAGTGGGACAGTTGGTGAATTTGAGTAAGGTCTGTCGATAGTAGTATTATATAGGGCTGGGCAAAAGGAGGCTGACAGTTGTTCATATGGAAAAGAGTATAATCCCTAATAAGTAACACAGGGTTAAACTCTTTTGCGTACTCGCTGCTGTAAACTGACTTTTGTCCACCCCTGTATTAATATGAACTTTCTGATTTTGATCATTGTACTCTAGTTATGTCATGGAATGTCCCTTTTTGAAAGTACACTCTAAAATTTTGGGGGGTAAAAAAGGGAAGGGAGGAGAGAGAGTATACACCCGTCCACAGACTCTGAGAATCTGATGAAGAATATATGCGAACCTGAAAAGGTACCGTATTGCTTGATTCCACTGTGTGACATTCCTGACAGGACAAAATGACAGAGACGGGGAACAGACTGTTGGTTGGCAGGGGTTGGGGGTGCTGTGGAGAATGGCACACATGATGTGAAGGTAGTGGGAAGAGCTATGTGACAATGAGACAGTTCTGTCTCTTGACAGAGGATGTGCTTACACAAATCCATGCAAGTCCTCAAATGACACAGAAACCACACACCTGTGTGACAGCTGTCAATGTCCTGGGCTTTGATAAGGTGCCACAGGAATGTAAGATGTGACCATTAGGGGAACCTGAGTGAAGGGTACACAGAGCCTCTCTGTACAATCTTTGTTGCTTTCTGCAAATCCATAATTATTTCAAAATAAAAAGTTTAAACAGTTAAAAAATAAATAGTGTTCTTGGTCACGTTACATTACCCTATCCTGAGTTATTTTTTCTACGTGGCTTTTTATTCATTGACTTCATGGTTCTATTTATGGGTACCATCAGGCCCCCCCCACACACACACACACACTGGACTGTCACCCCCATGAAGGCAAGAAGAGAATTTGTTTGTATCTTTCCTGCTTTATTCCCAACACATAGAAGAGTGCTCGGCACGTATTAGGTATCAGATTGATAAAAAGACAGAGAGAGAGAGAGAGAGAGAGAGAGAGAGAGAGAGAGAGAGAGAGAGAGCGCCAGAGGCACCTGAGTGCCTTGGCCATGGCGACACTGGAGGAAACCAAGCAAGAAGACAGGTGCTGGGGGCGGGGCGGGACTAGGTGCTGCAGCTGCACCTGCGATAGCTCCCTCCTTGCTTGGGGTTTTGCTACCATTTGTACCAAGTAGCCTGGATACAAAGAGACTTCTGATAACCAGTTTGGGCGGTAACTGTGAACTCACAGTTTAACCAGTAAGAAAGCTGGATTATTCATTCAACAAGTATTTACCGAGAGCCTGCGGAGAGGAGAGAGGTTGCTGCGGGAGGGCACCAGGTGACCACGACTTGGGAGTAGGCGCTCCGCTCACATTTCTGCCCTCAATTAAAGCCTCATAAACATACCCTATTCGCTGTCAGTGCAACCCCCGCCCCCATTTCACAGAAGAGGAAATGTAGTGGACGATGTGGTTCTCCACCCAGGTCCCTGCCCTGGGGCTCCTTTGGGGGTTCCCCTTTCTAAATTCCAGTGCCTGTGTATCTTTGGAGGCCAGACCTGGCAGTGCCCAAGACCAAAGTGCCTGGAAGTGTCTCACCCCCAGGACGTCCCCTGACCGTGACTGGTGAGCCCACAGCAGAAGCCCAGCCCCTTGCCCCCAGGAAGGACAACCCAGGCCAAGCACACCCTCCAGAGCTCCATGCTGGCCAGGCCGAGCCGGGGACCCGGCCTGAAACCCCATGTTCGCCTCTCTCGTTCCCTTTGCTTCCTTACCAGTTGCTGCTGGAAGGGCGTCCGTAACAAACCACCTGCATTTCGGTCTAATCTCAAGGGAACTGGACCTAGGGCAGAACTGGAGGCACCGAGAAGTTGAGTAACTTCACCACAGCCACACAGCTAAGAGAAGAGGAAAGCCAGCAACTATGTCCCTGGAGTCAGATTCCAGAACTTGCACGCCTACCCACCAGGTGGCACTGCCTCCAAAGAGGGACTCATTCATTCACTCGACCTGTTGTGACCATCCCCTGCTGCCAGTCTCAGACCGGGTGCTGGCCACAGGGATTCTCTGGCCCCTTCTCAGAAGTTCTCAGCCTGTTTAAGAAGACAGGACAAACATCATATGATCTCACCCATTACGGGACAATAATGAGCAAAACTAACAACAAGCAAAACAGAACCAAATATATGAATACAAGGAATAGGCCTTCAGTGGTCAGGGGGAAAGGGGTTGGGGGGAGGGGGGAAGGGGGAGGCAGAGGCAAGAAAGGGGAGCAGCTTAGACAAGAACCTAGTATAAAGGAACCATGGACATGGACAACAGGGGGGATTGACTTTGTGGGGAATGGGTGGGTGGGGAGGGGTACAGAGGGGACCAAAAAGGGGATGGATGTAATACAACAACAATAAAATTAAAAAAAAAGAAGACAGACTCCACCCCATCCGTTTGATTATTCACCAATTCAATAATCCAGTGCTGAGAATCTACTATGTGCCTGCACTCTGCTAGATGTTTAGAGGGAAAGGACTTTGACATGGTCCCTGCCCTGCAAGATCTCTGGGTCCAGCGGAGGAGCAAACTCGTGGGGTGTGGCTCAATGTCACTGCAAGCAGGACCTAGTAGGAGCACAGAGAGGCATGTGTCTGTCTGCAGGTGCTGATACACATCTGGGTCTAAACATGTCAGAGGAGTCTGCTAGGGAGAAGGGGTGGGGACACACCGTCTAGGAGAGGGGCCGTTGCACAAATCCCAGGCCTGTGTTTGGGGCTGAAAGGAGGAAGTGGAATTGGAGCAACCGTGATTTTGTCTGGGCTCTGGAGGAAACACCCACAGGTGTTCCGTGGGACGCCCTTCTTTGGGGCCAGCACCCAGGCTCCAGTTTGATGGCCTGTCCACTTCTTCAGGACCTTGAGCCCTGGACTTCACTCTCTCAGCCTGGGTGTCTTTTAGCTCTCTAAAAGGGGAACAATTATACACACCTTGCAAACAGTTATGAAGGTTACATGAGGATGACCTTGCCCTGGGTAAGCCCTGGAGAGAATGAGTCAGGGCTGCTAGGTAGGTGGGAGCAGGTCAGGCAGAGAGAGGTCTTGGCAGGGGAGAGAACACGGAGGGAGACTGGGGAGGATTTCAGTGCACAAAAAGATTAGCAGAGACACCCAAGGGGAAAATCCACTTTGGGCCAGTTCGCACTCTACCACTGACTTCCAGGAGTCTTCCTCAGAGCTCCCCACTTTCTGAGTCTGATTTCCTACAAGTGAGAACAGAAGAAAAAGAACGCCCACCATTGGGGGGGCTGTTAAAGACAGGCTGAAATGAGTTTAAGTGAGGTGAGGCTAAAGCACCCAGTTCAACAGCTGCTCGTCACTTTGAACTGAATGTTGCTTCTGACAATCCCATCTCCCCAAGGTTATTGTATTGGTCTCTGCTTTGCTCATTTTCAATGTTTCATGCATTCGTTTTATTTATTTATCATTATTTTAAAAAAGATTTAATTTTATTATTTTTAGAGAGAGGGGAAGGGAGAGAATCAGAAAGGGAGAGAGACATCAGTGTATGGTTGCCTTTCAACTGCCTCCAGCTACAGACTTGGCTGGAGACCTGGCTTGCAACCTGGTTATGTGCCCTGGCTGGGGAATCAAACCAGCGACCTTTGGGTTCACAGGCCAGCGCCTTATCCACTGTGTCACCAGCCAGGGCTTTATGCACTCATTTTAATTAAATAACATAATTCTATTTATTCTTCAGGGTTCACCCAGCATTATGGAATATGATAGATTTTTAAAAATACAAAGAAAGCTTTTTTTTTTTTAATCTCGGTCTCAAACTTTTTGTCTTAGCTTTCAGAAAACTCAGGGCTCTGTTTCGCTTTCAGTCAATGCTAAGGTGCCCCCGGCGGTATCAGTTGGAATGACAGAAACTGACTTGAGTTATTTTAAGCAAAAAAAAAAAAAAAAGAAAGAAAGAAAGAAAGAAAAGAAAAAGGAATTTAGTGGAAGGATTTCTGGACTAAGCCAGGGGAAGGAGGGAGATTTGGCCTTCTCAACCTCCCTAACAGGAGGTGGGACACCAGTCTCTATCCATCCAACAAACAGTTACTGGATGCCTTTTCCGTGCCAGAGATTGTGTGAGGAACTAGGGGTGAGGCGGTGGTGGTTGGAGGTTGGAGAAGCTGCAGTTAAGCTACCTCAGGCCCTCGCCACAGCAGGTGTTGAGATTCACCATTGCCTCTCACCTCATCACACTTTTCTTAGGCTCTGCTTTGGGGCCCCCCAGAAGCAAACCCTGAGAAAAAGATTCAAATGCAAGTGGCTTTTATGGGTGACTACAGAAACACTGGCAACAGGAGTGGGGACATGAAGCCCCAAAGGGAGAGAGCCCATGCAGGAGCATCGAGCCTGTCACATGATGGGCACCAGAGCCCAGCGTTGCTGGGGACTTACTTAGAGGAAAGAGGCAGCTGCAGTATTGACCCACCAACCTCCACCCGTCCCTGGGTGAGCCTGGGGCATTGGCTCTGCAGTATTTCTGCTTCTGGTCCACCCTGCCCGGGCTGCGCATATTCCTGCCTCCAGAAAGATGCTCTGGCAGTGGTCCAGGTGTTCTCAGGAAGCAACTTTTTTTTGCAGGAGAGAACTCCGTGGTCAGGGGTGGGGACACTGACCATTTATAACACTGAGGTTTATGTTACACGTGTGAAACAGGTGTGAAACACTTTCACACGCACATCCCATTTGTTGGCAAAGTCTGTTCCAGCCGCTTCTTTGCATAATCTGTTAGGAGCACTGCGGACCAGTCTTTATTTTCTCCATGTGCCGGATCCTGTGCTGCTGGCAAAACAAACCTCAGCAAAATCAGTAGAAAAATGCTCCATCTTCTGCAGCTGCAACGAATGCAGCCCTGTTCTACCCCACAAAAACGTCCTTGCCATTGTTCCTCTTTTTACCTTGTTAAATGTAAAACAGATCTGTCTTAGGCAACCACACAAAACAAAGGTACGACTTAATAAATTATTATCAGGAGCGAACCCCGTTGAAACCACCAGCTTGGACAAAAAGTGAAACTTGATTCCCTTCCTCTGGAGCTCCGCCACTCACCCTCCCTCTGATGTACCCATTCTCCTGACTTAGGTTCCCATGTTCATCACCTCCTCACACATCCCTCTAGATGGGTCTTGCCTGTTTTGTTAACTTGATACGTCCTTTACATTTCTCTAACCCACAGGTTTCCTATCAGTATTATTTTCCTGGGGCTGCTGTAACAGATGATCACCAACTTGCTGGCTTAAAACAACACATTGGTTCTCTCACACCTCTGCAGGTCAGATGTTTGACTCCATCTTACGGGACTAAAGTCAAGGTATCTGCAGGACTGCATTTCTTCCAGAGCCTCTAGGGGAGAATCCACTCTCTTACATTTCCCAGCTTTTAGAAGCCACCCACATTCCTTGGGCCATGACTCTTCCTTCATCTTCAAAACTCACCTGCCTTCAACACCGCCCCCCTCCCTGCCTCCCTCTAATAAGGACCTTGTGATGACATTGGATCCTCTGGCTAATCCAGGATCATCTCCGTATCTCAAGATCCTTAACTCAGTCATATCGACTAGACCCCCTTTGCCATATCAGGTCACATATTGACAGATTCCAGGAATTAGGACGTGGATAGTTTGGGCGCCATTATGTGGCTGATCACTCCATCCACCTTTTTCCTCCTTTACAGTGATATTCTCATTCTATCATTTCCTTTTCATTTATTAGCTGGAATACTTTCATACAGGGACCCTTTCCTTCATCTACAATTTGTTACCAGTAGGTACAGGAAAGACAGAATCACTGCCCAATCTTTCCCTTTACCTAAATTCAAGATAACAAACTAGTTTCTTATCAACTTCTGAAAGAGACCCACTACTTTGAAAAACATTTTTTTGTGAACGCATAAACTTAAACATCGTTGGGCTTCAATTTATTAGTGTTATCTTTACTGACACCCTGATGTCACATCTTTGACCAAGGGAGTCCCCTCCAGCTGCTTCTGAGTCCTTTTGATATGATCCTTCCTGTGATAGTGCCTTTATCATTTGGGAAAACAAAAGAGTCCAGCCTTATCATGTACATTTTCAGCCCTGAAATCATCTATTTTTCCAAGGAGCCCTGCTTTAAAATGTTTAAAAACAGAGAATGGCATTTTTAAGACCATACCGGTATGTTAGGCCTCCAGGGATAGCTAATAAAAGCATATTAAAAAAAAATGGAACATATGGCAAGTTCATACTATGGACCTCCACAATGTCTGCATGTGGACGGATGGTTGCTCATGCCACTTCAAAGCTTGCTCCTGATCTGCTATTTGATTGGCCCCTCTCCCACCTTGCAGCTGTAAACCCTATGGTGATGCTTCTCTCACAGGCATGGAGGTACAGGAAACAAGGTCTCTGTCACCCTTTTCTACTTCTCCTGTTTCCTGAGCCTTAGAGATAAGCAAACCTGGGGCAAGTGCCACAGGGATGGTAGCTCAGAACCAGTCCCAGCTCCCTGCTTTCCAATGTCCATCCCCAACCCCCATGTTCTCCCTCTGGGCCCTAGGGGACAAGAATTTTCTTGAGGCTACCAAAAGCATCACATCACTGCTCTTGCAGCTCAGAGGCCCTGCCTGGTCTTCTTTCTGGAACTTGGGAGCCCTGGGCCACCACGAGCTCCTCCCTCATCACCTCCTGCCAGGTCACTGCCTTGCAGCCTTCCCACCTGGTCTGCGGGGGAATTCCCTGCTCCTCCCAGCATCCCCCAAATCTCCTTCCCACCCTCTCTCAGGAGACTCACCCCTCAGAATCAGGCCCCTAGTATCCTGGGAGATTATTCCCAGGGGTCCTATAATGGCACATGGATTAAGCCACTTACCTCAACCCTGCCATCCCTGTTTTGGTAAGAACAGCTGGCCTTTCCCATAACACCTGCTGTGTACCAAGAAGAATTCTAAGTGCTTTGTATGCTTCACCAAAGGCCAGCGTAGGAGGCAGGAACTATTTTTCACCTATCTATCTCTTCATGGGTGAAGAGACTTTGGTTCAGGGTCACCTAGGACGTGAGGAAAGGAGCCAGTTTGCACCCAGTGACCATAGTGCTCCAGATTTGGTGCTCCCAGCCAGAAGACAACACAGTACCACCCAAGACCAGTCCTCAGGACCTGCATGAATAAATCGACTCAGTGTAAGAATGGAATGACCTCTGATGTGGACTTTCTCTAGAACAGGAATTCTCAAGCATCAGAATCCCCAGGAGGCTGTGTTAAAACACAGATGGCTGGGCCCAACCCCAGAGTTTCTAACTCAAGAGAGCTGGGGAGGGCCTGAGGCTCTGCATTTCTAAGGAGCCCAGGGTGATACTGAAGCTGCTGGTCCTGGGGCCTCACTTTGGGAACCACTGCTGTAGTGAACTTGCCCACCATGCAAGAATAAGACTTGGCTGTCTGCTCCCTCCCAGGACACTTATGTGGCAGTTCTAACACAGTTATTCTCATCCAGGTGTAATAAGTCCTTAGTAAGTCCTTATCTGTTACAGGTGCATTCTGAAGCAATTCCAGGTGATGTTTGTCATGTCTGGGATTTACTTTAAAACACTCCAGCCTCACCCCTTGCAAAGGGTGAAGGGTATAAATGAAACAATGGTAGCTGGCTAACGAGTCCAAAAAAGGTTAAACTGCTTCCTATGTCTTATTTATATTTGAAAGTGTTCAGAATAAACCTTATGATTTTGTGTAGATTAAAAAAAAAAAAAAGCTCCAGCTTCCCCACCTAGTAACTACATGTACATGAACTTGAGCCAGAAATTTGCAATATTTGAGCCTCAAATCTTTCCGCTATCAAGCAGATGATGGCATCTTTCCATTGTGGAGGAGGCAGCGGATGTTAGACCTGTAGCACTCACCTTGGCACATAACCTATGAAATTATAACCGCCCCCACTTATTCTGCTGTCCACATTCTCCAGCCCAGGCCTGGCCAGGGCAGCACCTAATGGACAGGGGACTCACTCATCTCAAGGCACCTGTTCAATGAGTTCTTGGGTTGAGGGTGGAACTAGCCAGGATTCTGCCTGTCTGGGCACAGGAGGACTGGGTGTGGAATGTGGAGCAGACAGGCTATACATGTGTCCCCGGACATGAGGCCTCTGGCAAGTCATGTGTAGGACGGCAGCCCGGGGGCTCGGTGGTTGCCCCACACTGTGGCTGGCACTTGCTGAGTGTCTCCTTATGTGGTAGCCAAGCCTGGGGCAGGAACCCTGGCATCCAGATCAAAGGTGGTGGTTGCCAAACTGTCCCAATCGAAGTGTTTGGTTGGTGTTTTATTTTGGCTTGGTTTTGATTTCAGTTAACAGAAACTTATTTATGCTTTACCAAAGCCAAAGTCAGGGGTGGCTGTCGACTGGGAACTATGAAGGTGTTTCCTTGAACTTCGGTATCAGGAGGGCAGCCAAGTCTCTTATCAATTAGAAGAAAGCCCTGGAAGGCTGTCAAGAACCCCAGTGGCTTCTCTCCCCACCCCCAGCTCTTCCTCCCTCTTCTTCCTCTTCTTCAAATACACAGCAGGAGGCAGCCCCCACATAGGGTCCATCACCTCTGTTCATTCAACCAGCAGAGCCTGCTAGGGTGTGTCCAGCATTTTCTTTTTGTGTGCCAGGCCTTAGGCAAAGGTGAACCACCAGGATTTCATGTAGTTCCACAGTTGCCATGGAGGAAAGTGCTGTTTCTATCATTCCAACTTCCAGAGAAGGCAACCGAAGCATTGAGGTTCAAGGAGTTACCTGAAACCACATATTCGAGAGAAGAGTGGGAGCCGGGGTCTGAAGGGCCTCCCATTCCTGAGCCAGGGTCCTGGTGACCTGCCACATTGTCTTCTCTCATCAGGACTCAGGGGCGTGTTCTCGAGGGGTGGGAGGAGTCTGATTGGCTTCGCTTGAGTCAGGTGTTCTGTTCCTGGACCAATCAGCTGTGGCCAAGGAGGTGGGTCTCAGAGTACCAGCGTGGCAACTCCCAGGTGCAGCATTAGACAGCGCTACACAGATGGGGCAGTGAGCTGGCACCTGGTTCCAGAGAGAGTCCATGACTGTTCCCTTCCTCCTTTCTTAATATCCCATTTCCTATCTTGCACAGATATACAAAAACCTGCTGCACTCATTTTTCCACTGAGAGGTTAGAGTGTCCTGAGTTCAAATCCTGCTTCTGCCATTTTCCTAATGGTTTGCTCTTGGGAAAATGACTTTACCTCTCTGAGCCTCAGTGTGTCCATCTGTAAATGGGATCACAATGCTGGCCTCTAAGGGATGTGGGAGAATCAGATAAGATAATAACCCAGACAAGCTCTACAGTGGTTCCATATTGATTTCAAGGTCAAGTTCGATCTCAAGATGTGAATTGGCTGGCACCTATTTAACATTCTACCCTCTTTCCTCCCACTCTCATCATGGCTCCTTTCTCCAGCCATACTCAACCACGTGTATGTAGGTCCTTGAACTGCTCTGGTCTGTGCCTGCCTTGGCACATACTGTTCCCTCTGCCTGGGATGCCCTTCCTCATCTCACATTCCCTGACTTAGCTAACTGGCTCCCTGCTGTGGATTGAATTGTGTCTCCCAAAAGATGCGTCCACATTTAACCCTCACAGCCTCAGAACCTGTGAAGGTGACTTATTTGAAAATAGCGTCTTTGCAGATATATCTAAGTTAAGGATCTTGAGATGAGATTTAGGGTAGGCCATAAATCCAATGATAAGTATCCTTATTTTTGAAAAGGAGAGGAAAAAATGGAACACAGAAACAGAGAGAAGGGCCATGGGGGGATGGAGCTAGGGATTGGAGTCGTGCATCTACAAACCAAGGAATGTCGTGGACTACTGGCAGCCACCAGGAGCAGACACAGAGACAAGGACCAAATTTTCCCTTGGAGACCTGCTGATGGCTTGATTTTGGACCTCTGTTGTTTTCACCTACCCATCTTCTGGTCATTTGCATGGAAGCCACTGGGAAAATCACACTCAGTAACTTAGACACCCCCTTCCCTGAGAAGCCCTCCCTGACTTCTCACCCTGACTAAATGCCGGGGGCCCACAGGTGGCTTTGTTCCTTGATCCTAGAGCTCTTTGTGGTTCATGTGATAACTTGCACACCTAGGTGTCTATCCTCTGGACAGCAGGTGTCTTCACCTCTAATGACTGAGAGGACATCAGTCTTTCCTAAAGGAAAGGAATCTACCATCTAGCAGGTCTCCATTCGGTTACTCACAGACGACACTAATGGTGGGATTTCAGGCAGACAGGTGCCTGCAGGGGCTGGGCACCCTCCACCTTCTCACCCCAGGGCCTGTTCACCTCCTCCTACAAGGAAGCAATAGACCTTCCCTGGGGTTATACAAGGGGTTTATCCTGCACTTTCCTCATCTGGAAGGGCCCCACCTACTCTCCCTTTAGACTGCCTTGCTGACCTACGTGCGAATGTTCCAGAAAAAGACTTGGGGCCAAGCAGTTCATTAATCCTGGCAGCTCAGATGGAAAATGGCCCCAGGAAAGAAATTGAGTTTGTTCTTATGGAAAAGCTGCTTCAGTGGGTTGGACCCTGGCAGGGTCCAGTCACTTTTTGGTGGCCTTGGAGAAGCCCTTTGTCCCCAGCAGGCAGGGCTGGAGCAGCCCACTGTCTTGTCCACTGTTTTGTGGCTTCCTGCTGCCCCTGCTCAGAGCTTTGCTCTGAGGCCTGTTTAGGAGGAACAAAACCCTCTCAAAGGCCCAACGCCCTTCCCCCAGGGCTGTGACACCATCCTCAGGCAGCCACAGAGGTGGTGGCCCCAGCTTGTTTTGTCTTACGTGGCAAGAAAGAAAACTCCAGACTGGGAGCTGCTTCACCCCTCTCAGTTTCTTTTGTGAAACTGGAGGAAACCAAATATGCTCTGTGATGGCACCAATGCCAGCTTCCTGGTGTGACACTGTGCTGTAGTTACATAAGGTGTCACTGTGGGGAGGTGGACCTCCTTGTTCATTTCCTTGTGTATCCCGTGAATGTTCCATTGTTTCGAAGGAAATGTGATTTATTTATTTATATTAAAGATGTTATTTATTATTCCTAGAGAGAGGGGCAGGGAGAGAGAGGCAGAGAGGGACAGAGACATCAATGTATGGTTGCCTTTAACTTGCCTCCAGCCACGGCCCTGGCTGGAGACCTGGCTTGCAACCTGGTTATGTGCCCTGGCTGGGAATCAAACCAGTGACATTGGGTTCTCAGACCGGTACTTTATCCACTGTGCCACCAGCCAGGGCCTTGAATGAAATGTTTTAAAAAGTTTATTTTTAAAAAAGAAAAGAAACAGGTAGATGACCTTAGTATGATATATAATCTGACTTGGACAACTAATAGCCAAAAAAACCCACCCCCAAACTCCTAAAACAGATGTGTTCTTTCCTTCCTGCAATTTTTTCTGAAGATTGTACCTCCCAGAAGACAAATGACTATGTGACGTCTCTCAATGCCAAATGCTGTCGATAGAAGAAGGTCACAGTGAACTCAATATTTCCTTAAAAACTCAAACAATACTTACCTGTGTTCATAGAACTACACAAACTAAATGCTTTTTCTGGCTGTTTAAAAAAGGAAAAACAAAAAGTTCCTACCTCCTGAGGACACTGAAATCAGGTTACTTAGGTTCTGCCTCCTTGCTCCTCCATGTCCTAGCTTGGTGGCTATGGCCCAGCGACTTAATTTCTTTGCGGTTCAGGTTCCCCCTCTGAGGGTGGGTGTTGGTCGTGCCTTCCTTGTGGGTCAAGAGAGCTCAGATGAGTCGTTAGTTTCTGCAAAGAGCTTACAGGGCACCTGGCACCTGGTCTATGACCAAGAGGTGCTGGCTAGTGTTCAGGTTGCCTTGAGAAGTAATGAAATCATATGGGATAACTGCTAGAGTTCCCCATAATGATTCACTGTCCCCGTTTCTGCCTAGCTGTGCTTAACCTTGGGCAGGTCGCCACGTGTTCTGGGCTCCTACTGTTCTCCTTTGTGAAATGAGAGTTCCGGTGTGGACATCCAGGTCTCTGGAGTCCAAGCTGTGGGCAGAACAGACCTGGCTGGTTGGTACCTTGGCTCTGGCACTTAATGGCTGTGTGACTTTGGATGAGCTCTTTTGGATTTCTGGTACTTGCCTTGACTGAAGCCTGTGCAGGGAGTGCTGGGAATACTCAAGTCTCTGCTGGTTATAATTGTTTGCTTCCATCATGGGTGGCCAGCCATGGGGTGGACAGTCCCTCAGATCCATGGTCCTCAGCCCTGATGAGCTACTTGCTAGACCCCCCTCTCAGCCAGGAGCTACAGCCAACCCCAGGCCCACCCCTTCCAGACCAGTGAGATTGACCGTCCAGGACATGTGGGCACTGGGCATTTCATGGGTCATGCAGGCTGTGACCCCACTGAAATCACATGCTTGAATTCCACGATGTGGCAGGCGCCTGAACAGAAAGATCTCTCAGTCTCTGAAGGTCAAACTCTCCCCCAGGCAGTGGGAAAGATGCCCACTTAATACACCTTGTACATGAACTGTTTCTCACTCATGTTCAACACTCAAAACCAGTAAGAATTCTTGAGCCAGGTGAAGGTGCTGATACTCAGAAATGACACACCCACAAAAAGCCATCGATGTCCGCTTTAAACTGGACTTGGAGTGTTTTCCAAGAGAAGGTAGATTTGTAGGGGAAAGAGTGTGTGCCTGGGTCAGGGGAGGTACAGGGGACCGAGGACAGGAGAGTTGCTTGTTTTTAGAATATGGGTACTCAGGTGTTGTCTCCACACTTGGAATTTAAAAGGTAGAACCCTGCCAAACAGTTTATTAATACTGGTCACCATGGTCCATTTTGAAAGTGGACTACAGGGTGGATTGAGTCAGGCCCCCCATAAGCCTACGTGCATATGCAGGAGGTGGGCTGCCCCTGGCATGTGCAACTGTCCCCCTTGGGCAGCACTGCTCTATCGTGGAGGATGCTGGGAGCCTTATACATACTTGGCACCTCTTCCCTTAATGGGACGACTCCACAGATGATTTGCAGAATGAACGTGTAGTCCCCCGGCTCAACAGTCGCTAAGAATTTCATTATATTGAGTGCAGGACCTTTCTGGGTGACCACACGGGTTCCTGCCCCTGGAGCTGGCCCTGGTGGGACTCAGGCTGCCTCCAGCCCCCGCCCCCAGAGTTGGCACCAAAGTTATCTTCTGCAGGACCTTGACACCTCCCTTTATCTGACCTTCTTCCCTCCTGTCTCACTTCTCCACCTGCTGCCAGTTTTTCCCAGGAATTTCCCAAGGGAGAGGATTCGCTCTCACTGCGTCCTCCTCCCCGAGTCTGCGTCAGAGGGATCTGAACTTTACACCCGTTCCCATGCGGCCGGAAAGCAGAGCTGAGTGGACATCCCAGCAGCACCCACCCTCCCTCTCGCCCCAGGAGTCAGTGGCTTCAGCACAGCCAATTTAAAGATGAAAAGGTAAGTTCAGTTTTCAGTTATAATGAGCGAATATATTTTTGAGAATATGGGTATATTTTGAGGCTCTGGGAGTGATGGGTATGTGCCTCCCAGAGTCCAACCTGTGAAAGACCAGAGCTGTCAAGACGAGACACTGAACTCTGTCTTAGGAAGGAATTTTGTACAAGCACAGAAAGCGGTGACTCCTTCCCAGGTCTCATCTGCGGAGCCACAGGGCCCCATGATTCCCACGTTGACGAAACAGGACCCAGCACTGGTCAGTGGCTCCCTCAAAGTCGCCCAGCCAGGTCGAGCCAGGCTGGAGCCGAGAGCCCAGTGTGCGGTCCCTCTGGCTGGGGACCTGTTCTGCTGAGCTGAGCATGACCTGAGGGTGAAGGCATTTCAAGTCTTAGCAGCAAGTGAGGACCGTTCCTTCAAATTAGCTGAAAGGGAAGCAAAGAAATGAGTATGAGCCTTGCTTTGGCAAAACGTGGGCTCACACTTCTGTGCCATCCCCTCCTCCTCCCCAGCAGATTCCAGGAAGATGCTAATTTCCACGAAGACCAAATTCTTAACTCACTCTCAGGTCTCTGTGGGTGCCATCTGATTTAGTTCCTAACACATCCCTTTTGTCACTTCCATTTTACACATGAGGAAACTGAGGCTGGGGAGTCGAGGTAGGTTGCCTAGGTCACATGGTGGCGGAGCAAGAACTCAAAGCCAGGCCGGCTCTGAGGAGCCATCCTGCGCTGCCTCTCAGTCTCAGTCCTTCCCACCGGCCCGGCACGCCCACTTTTCAGCTGCCCAGTCCTGGGGTGGGTCAGACCCGCTGCGGGTCTGCTTCTGTCCCTCATCGGAGGGTAATAGCCACAGGCTGACATCCATCCGCACTGGCTCTAGATTTTCCAGGAGGTCTCACACCTGAATATTCTGGAATCTGAAACCTGATGTTAGCGTTTCAAGGACATCCTGGGGAAACCGCACCATTCAGCTTTCACAGGGGAGGGGTGGGTGTTTAGGTTTTACCTACGAAGACCCCTCCAGTAGCCGCAATTCTACAGCCCTTGGAGCCCACCTGCAAGCTTCTCACCTTGGACAACTTCTGAGAGCAGACCTGTGCCTCCTACAACCTCCTCTGGCACCAGCGTCCCCAGCCATCATTCTGTCCCCACCCCAGTGGCTTCCCTGCAGCTCCTCCAAGCCAAGATGTTCCCCATGTCAGGAAATCTCTTGGTTGGGCTCCTTTTGCCAGGGTGCCCATTCTCCAGATCTTCCTATGGCAGTGCCTCCTCATCTTAGATCCTGGCTCAGGTGTCAGCCCCTTGCCCCAGTCTTCTGTGGCCTCCGTCTGAAGCAGCGCCCTGCCCGCACAGTTCCTGGGCACCACATCGCCTGCTCTTTCCTTCACAATTCTCACTGCACTGTGACACCGTCTTGCTGACTTACTCGTTGACTTGTTTAGTCTCCTACTCAAGGGTGTAAGAGCTGTAAACCCCAAGACAGCAGGAACTCAGCTCTGTTCACTGCATTACCCCTGGCACAACTGCTGACGTACTGCAGATCCTGTGAGTGTTCTTGGGACAATGGAGGACTTGTCTCCCTGTTCATGGATGCATTAGGGCAGAGGGATGAAAAGGTAAGTTATGATCTAGTTGAGTCTTTGGATTTACATCTGGAGGGTACAGAGACTTCCATTTCTGATAACACAGAAAGATCTCAGATGTTCACTTTGAACTCATAAGGGAGTTTAAAATTCTACCTGCTGGTAAAAGCCCGCTCTCACCCTCCCACTAGTCAGCTTCATGACTAAAACTACCTAGGGTACCTGGCTGCACACACTCGCCCTCTGCCATTGACGCCCCTCCTGCTTACCTGCTGTCACTGCTTTATTGAAAGTGCCTCTGTTGTCTTTTCCCATGTTCCGCCACATTCTTGTATTCACCCTCTGCAACAAGAGCAGGGCTTTGTTGGGGCAGGAGTGTTGATCCTGCTTAAAGCCTCACCCACTACTGCTAAGTCCAAATACCTCAGCCTGGCCCTGTCTCCCCTTCTCCCACCAATGAGGCCTCCAGGTTCCACCTGCAGTTTCTCCCCTCTACTCGCCGTTCCCCACCACCTCTGTGTTCTGGCTCTGCCCACAGGTCTGGCCTCATCTCCTGGCCTCTCCCCATGGCTCACTAGATATGCCACCTGCAGGGATGGCTTAGTTGCTTCCAACCTCAGGATTTTCACACTTGCTGTCACTGAAAAGCCAGGCGGGCTTATTGTTTGAATTTTCTGTTTGATATTAACTGCATGATGGCAGGGTCTGGGTCTGCCGTGTTTACAGTGTAGCCCTAATCTCCAACACAGAATGAGGAATAGAATGAAGAAAGAATAAGTGCAGGATGCTTGGTAAATGCTTAATCAAGATAGGATCAATGTATAGAATGATTAAATGGATTATAGATGAATACATGGATGGATGAATGAATGGATAGATATATGGGTGGGTGTATGATTAGATAACTTATTAAATAGGTGATAAGTGGGTGGATGATTGAATTATTGGATGGATGGATGGATGGATCAATGGAAAATTGACTGGAATGATGATGTCAGCCATTATTTTCCATTCTGTGAATTAAAGTAGGAGTGGCTTAATTCTAGTCCCAGATTAGATGTTTAGCACGAAACCATATTTGGTGTGAATTCCTCTTGACTCATACCTCCCTTTCCACCCTCAGACAACAGGTCTTTTACTTTCTTTACCAAGCCTGGTCTCTATTTTGTCTCCTCTGAGGCATCCCTGAGCATCTGTCTCAGCCCCTGTCTTAGTCACCTGACTAGATGCTCCCCCCAGCCCTTCCAGCCTGCAGCCTGCCAGGGGCTGCCTAGGTGGGAGGAGAGATTTTCACAACAGAAGCATCTTGGCATCCCACCACCTCAACCCCCAAGTGCTACCTGATGGCATAAATGCAGCCAGGGAGAATATGGCCATTTCCCTTCTTAGCAGCTGCAAAGTGTGGTTCTCATAATAGACCATGAGATTTTTGCTTCTTTTCACCCTAGAAATGCTCAGTGTCCCTTTTAGGACTCTGCAAAGAAAGAACACTTTCTTCTCTTACCTGGATATTCTTTCTTATCTCTCTGGTTTAGGAATGGCTCCTCTGGAAAACAAATGAGAGGATTAAATGCTTTTCAGGAAGTTTATAAGGCCCAAGCTATTTTCATGAGGATAACAAGAAATAATTTTATTTACAACACATATATGCAAATATTAGAAGGAACACTGTGAAATTGGCATGTTTGTGTATAAAAAGTAGTCAGCTCTTGGCAATTTCACATGTCTCAAATGACTTCTCCCTGTTGATTGTCATTAATCCCACCTCTTCCTTCAGCCCCCACAGCGGGAGAACATTTGCAGGAGAGCAGAAATCTGGTCAGAACACAATGTCCCATGAAGCAACACCTACATTGGTTAGCTCCTGCCTCCCCTTGGGCTAATCAGCCTTGCCTAGCAGGGCCTATATTTAAACTATCATCTTTATGCACCCGAATCATAGCATGTTACATGTCAATCATATCTCAATTTAAAAATCACCCTTATGCATAGCTGGACATTTTGTTTTCTTTTGCTCCATAGCCATCCAGCAAATCACCGGGGTGTTTAGATTTGACAATCATTGTCCAAGGTGACAGAGGCCAAGGGAAAAATAAGCCAACTTTTAGGATTTTTTCCCAGGGTGGAGAGGGTGCTCCTTCCTCTCTTTGGGGACGAGTTTCAGCTTGTCATGACTGCTCAAGGGTTCCTCACCTTACTTTATTCTTCTCACGACACAGGCGGCCACACCGCTTGTCCAGGGTGAGCACGGGGCCCCCCTCCCAACACCTCAGCCTTGGCTTCTCAGCCTCTAGTGACCTTGAACCTGCTCAGAAAAATGCACTGATTCCCCCAACTCTGTTCTTCGAAGAGTCAGATTTACCACCTGTGACAGTGTTCACTTTCCTCTCAAAAGTCGGGGTCCAACGAGCAAAACAGAACAAAATATATGAATAAGGGGGAAGGGAGGGGGGAGGCAGAGGCAAGGAAGGGGAGCAGTTTAGACAAAAACCTAGTATAAAGGAACCATGGACATGGACAACAGGTGGGATTGACTTTGGGGGGAATAGGTGGGTGGGGAGGGGGACAGAGGGGAGCAAAAAGGGGATTGATGTAATACAACAACAATAAAATGAAAAAAAAAAAAAAAGTCAGGGTCCAGGCTGACAGAATGCAAGACCTAAAGGGTCATCAAGCCCTTCTAGAAGTTAGCACTCAGAGGAGACTGGCATCTTAGGTGTGGGCATGAGATTTGCAGCTTATGCTCAAATAGTCCCGAAAAATAAACATGGAGATTTATACAGAGAGAGAGAATGGGGCATGGGGAGGGGGAACCAGGCTGATAAGGCAAATGTGACAATATTTTAACTAATAATGAATGAGGTAGAGGGTCCAAGGTACTAGAGAGTGAGGAAAAGTAGGTTTATAGTTTGAGTACGTGGCACACGGAGTTCATTCTTGTAAGATTACTTATTAGTGTGTTCTCTTCCATACGGGTAATTGTACACCTACCTTTGCCCCACCCTGTACTCTTTTTACTTTCCTGTTTGCCTAAAATTACTTAAAGTATGTAGTTTTTAAAAAGTTAAATAAAAGGCTTCTTCCTTGTTTGCCCAGGTCAAGAGTGCTCCGCTCTTCCCTGAGACCTTTGCTTTAAGGAGTCGTTGGAATTCAGGATGTTTTCTAACTCCCCATAAGTCCCAACAATTCTTGCTCAGTGATAGCTCCCAGGCCTGGGGCCAAGACTAGAAATGTCACTTACATTCTATCTGCAAGGCTCAGATCTTTCTGTGAGAAGGGGAGGACACACACACACAATGCTTTAGAGCAGGTGGACAAGCTCAGAATTCCCACTCTGCTCCCTGTTAAATGTGTGCACTGTCTGGACAAGGTCTTGAACTCACCCACTACCCTCCTCCCTTTCTGTAAGGCAGAGAGATAGCAGTATACAATCCTTGAGGACCTACTATGTGTCAGGCACTGTTCTAAGCATCTTGTGAGTGCTCTCATTCAAGCCTTGCAACTTCCCCGTGAAGCAATTACTATGATGACCATTACTAACTCCTTTTACAGGTGAGTACACTGAGGCTAAGAAAGGGTAGGTCACTAGCCCGAGGTCACCGGGGAAGAAAGCTGTAGAATTTGAACTCATTTCAGTGGTTCTGAGCCTGTGCTCTTAAACATACATAATGCTGCCTTTTGGCTGTACTTTCCTTTTTACAGGCTTTCGATAAAACTTAAAGACAGTACCTCTGGGGCACCCAGTCAACAGCAAGTGTCGTTTAATTGATTTCTTTGCTTATTCTCTCCCTCCTTGAAGTGGGGTTCATATTACTCAGTGAGCAAGATCAGGAGACGAGAAATGAAGGAAGTGCCAGGCCTTTTCAGTTATAAAAATGGCATTGGAGGACAGGAGGAGCCCTCAGCCAGGTTCAGGGGTCGGTGGTTTTATCTGCGACATGCAGGGAGTTACGGGAGAGTGAGGTTGGGCCAGGGGCCAGGAACAGGGTTCGGACACCCACACTCACCTGCCTGCTGGCGCTGCTTGACACAATGCCCGTGGTTGGGGATGCCCTTGGCCCTGTCACCCGGTAACAGAATGTGGCACTCATAGCCTGTGGGACAGAGGAGTGGCTCCACCCCATCCGCTGTGGTGCTGCAGGTCTCTACTGTGGGAAGGACACATGCCAGGGTCACAGGGGTGTCCCTCCATGGAGACAGTGAATGTATGTTAGCCAGAGGGGCCACCTCTCATCTGTGGCCCCCAGGTCCCAGGGTCTTATTCACAGTGTCATGTGTGCATGTGCACAGGTGCACATACACATACATGGAGCAGTTCAAAGTCACATGTTCACTTACACACCCTGAAACACATATGCTCATGTTTACAGTCACCTATGTGCACACATATTCACACACAAAATTCCTAAAGCACATGCATGCTCACACATCACACATTTTCACCACCCCATAACTCCAAACACACATATATACAACACATATACAGCTTCACATGCACGCAAATCCTGCACGCACACATTTACACTTACAGTAACACACAGTAGCATGAACACAGATGCACAAGTATTCAGACATACATGGCCACGCTGTTCCTTGCACGGCTTCATGCTCTAACGGTCACAGCCTCACAGACAGAAATGTGCAGAATCACACGCACAGCTACACTTGAACCCTTACAGTTGTCTAGGCCCCAGTTGGCATATGGTTCTTTTCAGAAACTGCTCTTCCCCCCACCTGGAGGAGGCCTTCATCATCAGGGAACAGCAAATCTCTTATTATGATTTTAGGGTTCTGTAAACCAGCCCCAGCCTCCCCCACCCCCTCAATTCTCTACCAGGAAGGGAGCCCCGTTCCCAGGGAGAGGCAAGCCCTATGCTGTCTGGGGGATGCTGGAGCCTGGCCCAGCCCCCTCATTGCCCTGCTCTGTTGGGGTGGGGAGGATCCAAAGATCTGAGCATTTGGGGCCAGTCAGCCAGCTGGGGCAGAAGCAGCCCCTGTTATCAGTATTCTGGTGGCAGCCTGAGAAGGAGGGATGTTGGCTCTGATGTCAGGTCTCGGCTTCATCCTGTAAGTACCTTGTGACACCTCCTTAGGGCCATCCAGGAGCCAGCCGTTGTCACCAAGCCACAGAGGTTTCGGCTCTACCAGCCAATCTACAACTAACAAAATAATACAGGGTGAAATTGAGGCCCTCCTCAGGCAGCTGAAAAACGCCCCAGCCTCTGGGAGCGGGAGAGCCTACATTTCTTTTTTTTATTTTATTTATTTTTTAAGATTTTATTTCATTATTTTTAGAAAGAGGGGAAGGGAGAGAGGCAGAGAGGGAGAGAGACATCAATGTATGGTTGCGTTTCACCTGCCTCCAGCCACAGACCTGACTGGAGACCTGGTTTCCAACCTGGTTATGTGCCCTGGCTGGGGAATCGAACCTGCGACCTTTGGGTTCGCAGGCCGGCGCCTTATCCACTGTGCTACCAGCCAGGGCCCACATTTCTTGACAAAACACAGAGTCTCCCTGGAGGAGAAGCACCTCGTTCCCCAGAATACATCTGCCCTTTCCTTTTAGTAATAGACCTTTGAGTTTTGACTGGCCACTGGGTGGCCAAGTTGGAGACTACATTTCCCAGTCTCACTTGCAACTAAGTGTGGCCATGTGACTAAGTTCTGACCAATGGACTGTGAGCAATGGTTTTCCTCTTGCACCGATGCCTGCTTTCTCTCCTCCTGCCAGGCTCTCCCTCCATCTTCCAGGCTGGAAACCACTTTGGCCACCCCTCCCTCTTCCAGGCTGGAAACCACTTTGGCCACGTGAAGCAACAGGATGGAGGGAACCTGAGTCCCTGGATGATTGTAGATCAGAGCCCCCTGGCTGCCATGGACCATCTACCTACCTCTGGCCTATTAGCTGAGGGAGAAGCAAACACCTAATAGGTTGGATCTCTGGGTTTACGGATCTTTTTGTTACAGGAGCACAGGTTGTTCTATAACCAACCCATTTTTAACCAGAAAAGTGGCACACTCAGTAGACTGGAAGGTCTTCAGAAACACAAAGCAGGCTTGAATGCCCAAGTGCCTCCAGGGGGGGCAGGTAGGTGACATAAAGGAGAAAGACAGGCTAGTGGGACAAACCGCATGGCAAACTGGAGAGTGTTTCTCCCTGGGTGGGTCAGCTGCTGGTCGGCTCTAGCCAGCCATGCCCAGTGTTTCCAGAGCTGATTTTCATTTTAGACTATAAATCTTCTGGTTTGTACATGTTGGCAACGAACTTAAAAACCTTAAACACTTTGGCGATCAAATAAAACTGGTCTGGGATTATAGTTGTTTGTGACCTCTGCTTTAGTCTGAACCAGAAATTGATAAAAAATAAAGAGGTTCATGTGCTGTGAAAGTACACAGATGGGCATTGGTAGAAATGCTGGTTAGCCTTTTCTTTACAAGACCGTGAGATGATTGCCCACGGCGTGAAAGTTGAAGCAGCAGAGGAACAAACCAACAATTTACAATTTCCACAGTAGAGGGCTGGCATGGCAAGGTTCCGCAGCCACTATTTTTAATTCTCTGGCTTTTCCCTCCTTCCAGCACATGGTAAAGAAAACAAAAAATGTTTTCATCTTTTCAACGAAAAGCAATCTTTTACCAATTAAGAAGTGTATTAACATATACATTTTATTTTTCTTTGCATTGGTCCAAGGCTTCTGAACAGAAGGGGAATGTATGCATTTTGCTATACTCTTGCAATACTGAAACTTGGTTAAGGCCTCTTATGAATCTGCAGGCAGACTTCTAAAGTCCTGGAAGCCCATAGTCTTGCCTTTCTGTTCCTTCACTAGAACTCTCTGGGATCACTTGCTAAATAAACTCCCTGCACCCCAGCCCTTATGTCAAGATTTGTTTTTCATAATAGTCTCTCCACCTGCTGGGAATGCAACAATGTGTGTATATAAGCCTCTTAGAAGAGGGCCTGGGACCTTGCAAATCATCTGGTTCTCAAGTTGAACCAACTTTGTCCTCCATGGAACATTTAGCAAAGTCTAGAGATATTTTTGGTTGCCACAATGTGGGGTGTGGGACCTACTGGCTTCAAGTGGGTAGAGGCCAGAAATGTTGCTCAATGTCCTACAATGTCCAAGTCAGCCCCCCACCACAATCTCAATTAGAATTACCTAACCCCAAATGCCAAGAGTGCCAAGGATAAGAAACCTTGTGTTAAATATTATGATTACAATTGTTATTACAAGTAACTAATGACTCTTCCTGCTGGCCAGTGAAACCTAGTCATTTTATTTTTTTTATGAACCATTGATTCATTTTATAACTTTTAAGTGTCTACTGTAGAGACTGTTTTAGGTGATGGGTGATACAGAAGTGAATGAAACAAACCAAATTCTCCTTGTAGGACTGACATTCAAGTTGGGGGATAAACAGTCAACAAACAGAACACAATATTTTGGATTGGGCTATAAAGAAAACTTAAGCAGGGCAAAGGGGTAAGGACTGGCTGGAGGAGGGATTGTCATTCAGAGAGGGAAATCTTTCCTGAGAAAGTGACCACCTCTGGACAAAGATCTGAAGGAGATGAGGAAGTGAGCTCTGTGGGTGTCTGGGGGGAAGGGTGTTTCAAGCAATAAGGAACCCCACATATGGGTCCAGGTGTAGGAACGCAGGTCCCACATCCTTAGACCTCAGGGCCTAAGGCAGTGGACACTTCACAGAAGACAGGATTGAAATTCTAGCTCTGTCTGCTGTGTAACCCCAGACAAGTAAGTCAGCTTCTCTGAGCTTCAATGTCTAACTGTAAAATAGGGCTGATAACAGCCTCTTCACCCCCTGGGACTGTATGAGCATAAAACAAGATGATATGTGGAAAGGCCATCAGGAATGTCACAGACAGCTACACACCTTGTGCACTGCTCAAAAGCACCCAGCCTCCACAGTAAGTGCCCTATGGCAATCCAAAGGAAGGGGCACCTTTTCTCACTGGCACATTTGGAGGGAAGCACCATTATGTGCTTCTTCCACCAGGAGGGGATAACATGTTGTCTTTCCTATAAAGCACCTTGTAGAAGCCTCCTGGCAGGGAGTACCTGTCTAGCCTCTGAACAAGAGGCAATACTCAAACACATGGTAGGCTTAATTATGAACATCATTAAGGGTGCTGAGTTCCTTGTCATCACTGTGACCTCATGCCAAAGAAAACAGCGTGGTCGCTCTTGCTTTGGCCTTGGGAGGAGGGGTTGGGGCCACTCTCTCAGAGCCACTTTTGGTGATGAAGGCCCATGGAAACCTCAGGTATGGTCCCCACAAGCTGTTACTGTCTGTCTAAGGCTCAGCCCAAGCAGAACTGAAGGTGGAGGGAACTTTACTGCCCCCACCCTAACCACTTAAGGACATGATTTCTCCCTCCAGAGGGAGGTGGCTGTCCACCCCCACCCCCATGCAGTGTTCCCTAGGGGCTTCTTTCTGTCCTGCCCCAAACCTTCTCTCCAGAGGAATCTGAAACTTTTCCTTTCAAAGATAAATCCCTGAGAAGTGTTTCTCCCAAAGGGATTGCATTAAGATTATACATGTTATTGTTTACCTGCCCCTAGCCCTGATGGGGCCCCAAGCCCTTTGGAGTGATCACTCACCATGAGCTGTGAACAGCTGGCTGGTGGTTTAGAACTCAGGTGTCTGCGTCCCCCTGCCTCTCTGGGTGCATCCCGTCTCAACTGCTAAGGTCCCAGATTTCCATCTCAAATGCCCCCAGGCTGGGCACCATGAATGAAGGAGACCTGATGGGATCCATGGAGAACGGGGAGGACCCCCGCTGCCATCTAGGGGCATTTGAAGCTTCAGCATAAGATGGCCCAGGGAATGAAATTCAAAATTTTTTAAAAAGCCAGAAACCTGGATTTTTATGAGCCATCTCCCCCATCCCACAGGAGGGGTCATTTCCCCCAGAATGCACGTGTCCTGGACTGGACCTTTCTTGAGGGCAGCAGCCCTCAGTACATCCAGTGGGACGCTTGCTCAGGAGCTGCAACGTGGACCTGTCCAGGTGGCTCAAGGTTAAGCCCTTCGGTGTTGCTTGGGCAGGACAATTATCCCCGACCCTTCACCACCGCCACCGCCTCATATCCCCGGCAGCACCTACCTGGCGGGGGCGGCACCACCTCCAGGCAGGTGTAGGTGCAGCCGTTGTAGCAGCAGCGTTGGTCCCCTGAGCACTGGAAGTCTGCCCGGCAGCGTGCCGCCTGACAGGCGCCGGGGGGCAGCAAGCGCGGGGGCGGCGGGCAGCTGTCCTCACCGGACTCCACGGGCCCGGCCTCCTCCTGGGCCTGCGGGGAGAGGGCGCGTCAGCAGAGCTCAGGACTGCGGTGGGAGGCCTGCGCTGCTTGGAGCTGAGTTCGCGGGGCAAGCCGTGGACCCCTGAGCCTCTGAGCCTTCGCATAAGCGCTGCAGAAGCTGCCTCAGCAGTTGTTCTCCGGATGAACATACTGTTTCTCTTTGCAAAGGTCCCCAACTGATTGCAAGCCCATCAACAGCAAAAAGAATAAACGAAATGTGAATGGTTTGTATGTTAAGCGTCTATCCTGATATATTCACATATATCAAATATATGTATATTTTATACATTTCCATAAAAGGGTATATATGTGTGTCCATACGTCTATAAAATGTACATATGTGCATACACACGTATTTTTATGTATACATATAAATCTTATAATCCATATGGACCTTTGAGAATTTACAAATCGTACATAGAATAGATAAATTCACACAACTTGGACAAATCTCACAAACATAATACTGAGGGAAAAAACAGCTCACAAGCGAACACATAGTCCATTTAGAGTTTCAGTTCAAAAAGAGGCAAAACTGTTGTCTGGTGAGAGAAGGTAGTATAGTGGCCCTGAGTGGTGGTGACTGGGAGGGGCATGGGGGTCCCTGTTCTGCTTCTTGCAGCTTCACTCTATGCAAATTCATGGAGCTGGATTCATGATTTTTTGTGCTTTCGGAATTATGTTTCAAACAAAGCTAATGAGACACAGTACCTAACCTATGGGACACAGGGGCATATGACCAATAAAATAAGCATCTTAGAGGGGAGGTAAGGAGAGTTTTTCACACCAGGCAACTCACTCTGGGTCCCTTTGCCACCAGACCCCACCCATGCCACAAACGTTGTTCTGCTTCTGACTTCGAAAGTTATGTGTGTGGAGGGCAGGTCTTACACGAACTCTATGCATGTATGCACATGCACACACATTCACAGTCAGACATAGCATAGGCTCATTGGGAAGAAATACCCTGGCTAGCCGTGCCTCCTGGTCTATGCCTAGACTGCTCCTGCCATCTAATTCTCCCCCTACCCCTCCCCATATTTTACGTAAATAATGCCTGTCTGCAGACTGGAGTAGTATGTAGACATCAAAACTTGCCCTGAACCTGATTGCAAAAGATCACCAAGATATTGCAGTTTGTGAAGAAATTAAGGTAAAAACCAGTTTATTTGCTATGCACCTATGTTTTCAAATATATGTATATGTATAGGCATAGAATATTTTTTTTGGAAGGAGATACAAGAATACATAAGGAACTGTACAAGAATACACAGTCCTTGCATTTGAAGATAAGAATGTGCTTGGGGGAGGGGAATTAGGTTGGTAAGCCAAGACAGGGTTCTCCTCATTGTTCATATATATATATGGCACATACAAGTATATATGTACATGCATCTATATATACTATATGTGTATATTTGCCCTGTACTTTTTTTTCAACTTAAAGAAGACAATTAAAATTTTAAAATCTGTCCCACTGAATACCTGTTGCTGTCCTGCTTGATGCTAAGTTTCCTTTTCAATATCTAATTACTCTGGTTCATAATACAGTGTATTTACATCTTTTTAAAAATCTGTAGATGTACTTACAAATTTTTAATGACAGGAAAAAAAACATGTTAGTAAAAAAAAAAAAAAAAAAAAAAAAAAAAAAAAAAAAAAAAAAAAAAAAAAGGAGGGGGAGACAACACTAAGACAGTAAGTCAAAGCCAGACCAATCCAAGAAGCAGAAACAAATAAGAGCCACCTAAAATGGGGAAACAAAGAAATAAACCTTCAGCAAATGGAAAGGAGGAATCCCCAGGATGAGTGCAAAATGAAATAGAGGCAAGCACACTATCAGACATGGAATTCAAAATAATGATGATAGAGAAGCTCAATGAGTTCAGCGAGTTCAAAGAAAACTACAAACAACTCCAGGGGAACGATGAAGAACTCCAGGAAAGCTACAAGGAACTTACTGAGAACAGCATTAAAAAGGACATAGAAAACATCAATAAGAGCCAGGAGGAAATGAAGAATACAATTTCTGAATTGAAGAACACAGTAGAAGGAATCAAAAATAGGCTAGAGAAAGCAGAGGATTGGATCATTGAGCTGGAGGTCAATGTAGATAAAAATTCCCAGGCAGTGCAACAAAATGAAAAAAGGACTGAAAAAGAATGAAGAGGTTTTAAGAGAGCTGCAGGACAACATGAAACATAATAGCATCCGTATCGTAGGGATACCAGAAGGAGAAGAGGAGGAGCAAGGGGTAGAAAACCTCTTTGAAAAAGTAATGACAGAAAACTTCCCTAACTTGAGGAGAGAAAATGTCATGCAAACTCAGGAAGCACAGAGGGTCCCAAGGAAGATGAACCCAAACAGGCCCACTCCAAGACACATTATAATGAAAATAGCAAATTTCAAAGACAAGGAGAGAATCCTAAAAGCAGCAAGAGAGAAACCGCTAATAACATAAAAGGGGGCTCCAATGAGGTTATCAGCTGATTTCTCAACAGAAGCACAACAAGTCAGAAGGGAATGGTGAAAAATATTTCAAACAATGAAAAGCAAAGGCCTGCAACCAAGAATACTTTAGCCAGCAAGGCTCTCATTCAAAATGGAAGGTGAAATAAGGAATTTCCCAGACAAAAGAAGGCTAAAAGAATACATCTCCACCAAACCAGCATCGCAAGAGATTCTAAAGGGTCTGCTTTAAGAAAATAAAGAAACAGAGACAGACAGGAACACAAGTACAAATGGAAAAATAGATAATTAGTAAGTATGTATCAATAATAACCTTAAAGGTAAATGGATTAAATGCACCATTCAAAAGACATAGGGTAGCTGAATGGATAAGAACCGACTTTAACGTGGGAATGCTTTAAACTGATATTGTTATAAATAGATTTCACTAAAAAAAAAAAAAAAGGAAAGATGTAAAATGGCATATGCCATCTGACCTTAACTGAAAAGAGGGAAGTTCAAGAATGCCTAAACACCCTTCCTCTGCGAGCATCTAGGGTGGTTGATGGCTGCAAACTCTATGCGCTGCTCCAAAAGCCCTGTAGAGGGCGTCAGGTCACAGAGAATAGGTCCCCCGCAGGCAAGGCATGGAACTGGTGCAATCTCTAGAACCAGGGATTTTAAAACTTTCTCCAAGGGACTGTTTCCCGCATTCTCTCCAGCAAGGGATGAGACGGAGAGCAAGAAGGGGAGGAAAGCAGTATAATCTAGTGAGGAGGGGAACAGCCTAAGCAGGATGGGTCTTCTGGCCCCTACCCCAGCTTCACCCAGAAAATTAATATTTTTTCCCTTCTGTAGGTTGTTGAATTGGTGAAAAGTAGAAATGAGCACAAATTCAACATTTGCAGATAAGGAAAGGAAAGTTTCAGGAGGTTGGTGGTTCTTTCCCCAAACAAAGGGAAGATGGGGGCATGGAACTTCAGACTCTGTGTTCAGCCTTGTCACTGTCCCCTGCGCGGCCAGGTGCCCCTAATTCCAAGCGTCATCATGAATAATTTCCAAGCTGCCAGCAGAGAACATAATCCTATGTCATTAGCTCTTGTTCATTTTCTTCAGAATTAATGACATTGGACTCATGTTGGGACCCCACTATTTTAATCCTAATCAAATGTGACAGCTGTCCCCAGTCCTTTTTGGAGGGTGGTGGGAATTCCCGTGCATGATCTGGAGGGGATGGTTGGCTTTTCTGCCTGGCCTGATTTCACATCAAACCTCATTTATAAAATTTAACAAAAACTGGAGATTAGAAGTGAAATAATTTTCACCCACCTCCGAAGCCTCCCAGTCCAGTGACTCCCTAATGGCACCCCCAACAGGGGGCCTGCACAGAGATCAATTTGAGATGTGCCCATGCTCTTCAGGGAAAATTCAACGTTTCTCAGAATATGGAGAGAACAAAATCAGCAAGCGCCTTAGCATCAAATCTCCCTGAGTTATTTAGCTGGTGCCTTGGAAATGACAGATGGTGGTGGGTGATAAAGAACGGATTTCCCTAAGGGACAAAGATGAAAGGATTAAATGTTTTTGAAAACTAGTACCTATTCTGCCAGGTGATATTCAAAGCAGGTCCTAAACAAATGATGTTTCCTGGACTTGTGAGAAAGAATGGACTTTAAAAAAATTATTTACTTATTTTTAGAGAGAGGAGAAGGGAGGAAGAAAGGCAGGGAGAGAAACATTGATGCCCATGAGAGAAATATCAACATGCCTGACAGGAGACCAAACCCAAAACCCAGGTGTGTGCCCTGACCAGGAATCAAACCAGCAATTTTTTGCTTTGTGAGATGACATCAACTACCTAAGCCACGCTGGTCAGGGCAAAAGAATGGACTTTTGTCAAAGAAATGAATAGATAGCCCTTCAGTGGTTTCCCAGACCATGGGGGAGGGTGGGTGTTGAAGGGTTAAAGGCCAAAGTCCTTGGCCTAAAGAACAAATCTGAGCTGTCCTCCAACCCCTCCACATTTGTCCTCCCTCCCACCACCCTCCCCCTCGCTCATTCCTGTCCAGTGTTCTGGCCTCACGAGGTTCCTGGGACACAGTAAGACTAGCCCCACAGCTGTGTTTTGCATGATACTCTCATGGATCTGGCCTTTAACTAGCTCTAAACCCCTGAAGACTGTGGGAGCACTGTGTTGGACAGACTCATCAGTTTCTGGTTTTTCTTCCACTATAACGTGCCATCCTTAGACATTTGGTTTTGTTCCCATGTCCTGGGCACCTATACGCTTTGCAGCTCCAGCCAGCCCACCCCTCCATTACTACTCAGTAAAAAATAAAATAATGCGGGCCAAATCCCTCTGAGAATGAGACAGCTCACCCCAGGCTGACAACATCCTTCATGAAAAACCCAGAGCAACCCATGAATTTCATCTGCTATTTCCATTCCTGCTAAGGAATTGTGGAGCAGGTCTATTTCCAAACAGCCATTGGACAGACATTGACAGTGCAACTTAGATAGGAGCCTCCTGGTGCTGCATGCCTCACTTGGATAAAAATGACTCTTCTCCGAAGGTTATCATCTTGGTGGCTATTTTCTACTCCTCAGGGAGATAGTCTTGGAGGCCCCTGTAGACTTGCAAAACCATTCTGCTGCTATTAGGTGAGCAGATTAGGAAAATGTCACTTCTGGCTCCTTCGGTAGGAAGCCTAATTCTGCTAGTCCAAGTCTGATTCCACTGAAGCAAGCAGCCTGGATGTCCAGCCAAAGGAGGATGGAAAAAGAAATAGTGGCACACCTGCACCTTGCAACACCATGGAAGCCTTTGAGAAGGGGACACATATCTACCATATTAACATATTCACCATATATTGTTCAATGAAAAACATAAGGTACCAAACAGTAAGAATAAACCAGACATAATTCCATGTACTATATGACTTTATGAAATGTTCTGAGCAGACAAATCTAGAGAGACAGAAAGCAGATTGGTGGTTGCCAGGGACTGGGGGTGGGGAGCAATTGCTAAATGGGCCTGGGGTTTCCTTTTGGGATGAGAGAAATGTCTTGCAACTAGATAGAGGTGGTGGTTGCACAATATTGTGCAAGTACTAAATGCCACTGCATTGTTCACTCTAAAATAATTACATGAATTTTATCCTCATAAAAAATATTTAAACAATATGGATAAAATATCATTAAGAAAGAAACTGTATGTGGAATGTAATTGGTTCATGGAAAAGTCTAGGCAGCCATACCCCCCAAAATGTCAACAGACCTTATGCCTTCAAGGAAGAATTTAAATCATTTTTACTTATTTATAACAGTCCGTTTGTCTGCATTGCTTTTACAGTAAATCTTATCTTTTATACTCAGGAAAACAATTGAAACCATTTCCATTTAAGGAGAAAGAATCCAATCTCCAGACCTCTCTCAATTTACCCAAGTCTTTCCCTTGGCCCTCCCCACCTCATCCATTCTGCTAGCAAAAGTTTTCCCCTTCTTTGGAATGTTCCAGCAACTTAACAATCAGACCAATAAAAGCGTACCCAAGGATTTGTTTGCTTGGTGCAGGAAGAAAGCCAATTTTCCTCTAAGCATTCATTGCTTTTCCTTTGGAATTTGGACGTCAAAGGTCTAAAAATACGTCTCTCCCCAGAACAGAGGATGCGTGGAGTTCAGTGTGAGTTGACAAATGCCATTTCCTGATGCCCTGGGACCTCAGCTCTGGGCTCTGAGGCAGAATTTGGTGCAAGGCTAACGGGATTTCCTCAGAGAGGTGCATGAAAACTAGGATCTCACACTGGTGACAAGCCTATGTGGGTGCACACTGCAAGCAAGGCTGCAGACCGTCCACTGAGCCCTGCTTGGGCTGCCAGCTCCTCCAGGCCTTTCATGCTCATTCCCAAAAGATGCAGCTCTGTGCAAAGGGGCGCGCATGAGCAGGAGGCCCCCCCATAATTCTGGCTGCTGCCACTCCTTGTTGCTGCCTCTGCTGGGAAGGTACCTACGGGCAGGCTGCCAATAGCACAGCCACTTCCTGCTGCTTTGGATGGGAGCTCAAGGGGCAAAACAGACCAATGGCCACAGCAACATACTGGGACCGTTGGGCCATGTGGTCCCCAGGCTGACATGGTGAATGCAATGGGCCCCACCTGGTAGATGTGTCGAGAGGATCCTGAGAGTTGACATGTGGCCAACTCTTGGCCTGATGTACAGGACGTGCTCAGGGAAGAATTGTTCTTATGAGCTTCATTAAGTGCCAGGAAAGAGAAAAGACCCAAACGCCAGCTCCCTGGAATTGACCCTGACCTCCTAGAAAAGGTCACTGGGCTACTTACAAACATTCTCCTTCTGTCTTATCTAGCCTCATAAATATTTGGTTCTGTTTTTTGTTTTGTTTTAAATAGTGCAGATGTGGAGAGGTGGCTTGTTGCCCACCGCAGAGCTGACAGCTCTCCCTGGTCTTCTCATTGGACGGCACAGCAAGCATTCCAATGCTGCAGATGAGGAAACTGAGGCTCAGAGAGGAGAAGCCTTCTCCTTACACGCCTCCTGTAGGGGCCTGTGGGTTAGACGGCAGTGTCGTCTTCTCTGGCACTGTCTCTGAGTCCCCGGGCTGTGACAAACGCAGCGTTCAAGAAATTCCTCAGGGCCCATCGCCTACTCTGCCTAGGGATGGGACTTTGAGAAGGTGAGAGAGGTTGACTGATGCCGGGACAGACGACCAAGGGCTGGTTTGTGTTCACAACCAGCTCTCAGTGTTCACAACCAGCTCTCAGTGTGCATGGCCTGAAACTCCCATCGTGGCCGGTTTCCAGCCGCTAACAGGAGGGTGCCGAATAAGGAGATGCAATAACTCCTTAATAACTACTATTTCCACCATACAGATACCACCAACATAAGTAATCTCAAGAGAATAACAAAATAAGTTGGAAGTGATACAGTTCTAATGAGTATTTCCTTTGATTTCCTTTTAAAAATCACATAATTATATGATTTAACTTAGTGAGGGCTCTGTTTAGCTCTCTGAGGGGATCCAATCTGGCTTCAGCATGTTATGGGAGCCCTGGCCTCACCCCAACCTGACCCACCCCATAACCTTTAAGGGGCCACAGGCCAGGCTGAAGGTATGACTCAGCTTGGGGTGGTAGCTGTGGGGACCACGTGAGAAAGTCTTATCTTTATGCAGGGAGGGCCTGCTTCCTAGGACTCTTAAAGTCCCTATTGAACATCTGCAGGGAAGTTATAACCAGAAGAGAAAGGGCCCTGGAAGCCATCTGGTCCTTTTCATTTCCCAGGTAACAACCTGAGGCCCAGAGAGGGGCAGTGAGTAGCCCAAGGCTGCACAGCTCATCAGAGATGCTGCTGATATAAATTCCTCAGCCCTGGCACCCTGCCCAGCCTCCTTATCCTCTGAGCCACAAGTCAGTAGCCTGTCTTTCCCCAGGGGCTCTCTCCTAGGTAGGTTGGCACAAATCTCTCCTGTGTCTCTGCAGCAGGGAAGGGGATGCTGATACTGCTGACAGCTAGAGAGAGTTTCAACTCAGCGAGGGACACACTGGAAGTGCCTGCATTGGATGGATGGCGGCTAGAAGCAACTGAGTTTCTGAAGCCTTGTCCAAGCCTGTCTTTGTAAAGAGACTCCCCTGCCATCCTCCGTGCACACGGTCTCCAGCCTCGCCATTCCTCCCAGGGAGCTGTCATAGCCTTTGCTCCTATGACACCCCAGGACAAGGTAGAGATAAGACCAGATGATGTACTGGAAATCTCTGTGGTGCCAAGTGCTAAATACCTGGGAGGATGAAATCGTCCTGTTGGGCCAGCAAAGAGCATGGAGCAGTCAGGCCTTAGAAAAGTCTCTCTCCCTCCTTGCACACACAAGCTCTCTCCTATAGTGAGGACTTTCCCCACAGGGGCTCTGAGATGCACTGTTTCTACCTCCACCCCCTCAGCCCACATTAAGTTTTCTCCCTGGAATGTCATTCCTCTTAATTCCTAATAGTTTTTCAAGATCTGGCCAGGATCTCACCTCCTCCAGGAAGCCTTCTGTGATTATGCCATCTCACATGAGCTCTCCCTTCTCTAAACACCTACCATCATTTCACTCACTACTACTCTTTTCTGCCCCCAATGGCCTGCTGCCTGACCTATAGGAGGTGAGCCCTGGAGGATGAGGTTAGTCTCAACACAATTTCATACGCTCCACTGTGCCTGTGTTCTTTGACAACCCCTCTCCCACATCTCTACTTAGCAAACACCTATTCAGCCTTCAAAGCCCCAGGTTGAATGCCTCCAACCCCGCAAAACTCTCCCTGACTCTCCTGGAGCAGAGCCACACAGGTTCTTCTGTGCTTCCATTGCATGTGCCCATAATTTCCCCATAAGAATGCCTTGTCTGTGAACTTAATGATAGGTGCCTGGCAAGGCACCAGGAACACTGCACTAAATGAGACAGGATTGGGCTGTACCCCAAGGAACTTATATTCTACCTGGGGAGGCAAGCATCAACTGATTTCACAATTATTTAATTAAATGTCATCCAGATGCACTGGCCATTTGGCATTTGCTAAGAACTTCATGCACATTAAACCATTTAATGCTCACACATATGCTGAGAGCATGGGGTTACCTCCTTGACCCTTCGGTGCCATGTATGCCGAGGAAGGGGGCTGGACCTCCCCACTCCTGCCCACTCCCCTGGTCCTCTTCCTGCTTTATTTCCTCCCTCAGCATTTGTCACCACACACACCATGTTTTCCTTTTATTTTTCACTTGTTCTCTGTCTCTCCTACTATCACTCCAACTCCTAAAGACAGGGATATGATGTCTGTATCCACACAGCCTAGGACAGTGCCTGATAAACAGTGGTGATCAAACACTCTTGTCGAAAGGAACATATCATTCTGTTTTTTTCAAATGAGCAGATGAGACCACTGGTGCTCAGAGAGGCCAAACAACTTGCCTGATGTCACACAGCTGGCACACAGCAGGGCCTGGACTCAAACCCAGACCCCTCGCTCCAGACACTGGCCATGACATATGCCATCCCGTTGAGCTGCCCTCACCTGTCACCTGGCTGCCTCTCCCACTTACCTATGTTTCGCTTGAGAGAGGGAGTTGATGTCTCCATCTTGTGCCCACAAGACTGGCCACAGCGCGCCTGGCCCAGAACGGTGCCCAGTACATGGTCACTGAATGAGTGGGTAACTGCGTGAGTGCAAAATTACGCTTCATAAACCTTTGGTGACTGATTGTGGAGGCACGGTGCTCAGTTTTGAGCCCTCGGATTCAGGTGCTGTCTTGTAGGGAGAACGTCTACTTTGGTAGGCGAAAGCAGACCCCAGTCCCCTTGCATATTTGTGTGTTCTCTTTGCTCCTCTGCTTCCAGACAAGGAGCCTTTTGAAGACATGAGTTCCATCTGTCCACCACCCGACTCTAACACAGATAAAGAAAGACACTTGCCCCACCCACCGCATTTGGGGAGCGCTTACAGAATATACATGGGCAGGGATGGTTCTTCTCTGCCCAGCCCCCACCCCCACCCCCCCCTCACGGCACTTACGGGGGGTTTCTTAGCTAGCTTCCCATGCGATGTCCGCTTCCAGATACTCTTGGCAGAGCTGGCTTCCAGGAGAAGCAGCAGGGAGCACAGAACCCAGATGAGCTTCCTTTGGCTGCTGCCCATCTTACAGCTGGTGGACGGGGTTTCTTCCCAGATGTTCAGAAAAGAAGGGCCCTTTCCCCAGGCAGGTCCTATGAATGGGGAGCAGAAGTGTGCAGAGTCTGCCAGGCTGTCTTAGTTCCATTTAACAGGGTCCCTCCGATCATGTGTTCACGCCCAGCACATGCCCCCACCCCTAGCCCCACCCCCAATGGTGGCCAGCCCCCCTGGTTATTTTTAGTTTGCCCTATAACATCTGGCCTCAGAGATTCCAACCAGGCAGTGGTCAGCTGGCCGCTAGCCGGAGGAGGCATGATCAGCCCCCCCAACCCTCCCCCCAGCTAGCTTGGAGACGTGGCTGGGAGTGGCCCAGCCACACTGGGATAATGAGCACTTCCATGCAGTCTGGGGCAGTCTCTTCCGGAGGAGGTGTGCTGGCTTCACAGCTGGGAGGGCTGGGGACCAGTTGGGTGGGCACGCAGGGGAACCGGCCCAGGAGGATGGGCGGAGAGTCCAGCTGCCCTCTCATCCAACTTGTGAGCTGGGCTGACCAACTCTGCCCATGAAACTTCTTTGGGAGACATAGCTGAGTGGGGGGCTGGCTGAGTGTGTGGCTGTGGGGAGGTGACTTGCCCCCTCCAACCCTGGTGTCCCCCTCTCTATTGTGGTACGTGGACAGTGACTCGCATTGTGTGTTTCTTGGGAAAGTTCAGGGAAATTTCGTGTGTGAAGTGTTTCACATCCATCATCAATGTTCTATAATGTTGGTGTGTGTGCATTTAATACAGGGATCAATATTTCACAAACTTCTTATTTTATCCCCTGTTCATGGCAACCCCATGACAGGTACTGTTTTGATGCCCAACTCACAGGTGGGGAGACAGAGCTTGACATCAGGCACCTGGTAGCAGAGCTGATGCTGAACCCCAGGCCTGGCTGGCCACTGTCACACACCACCAGGTAAAGCGGAAAGAACCCAAGCTCTGAACTTAGATGCACCTGGGCCTCGACCCCGCTCAGCTTCTATCTGTGTATTGCTGGGAAATTCTTTTCTGCTACTGTCCCTCAGTTCTTTCATGTGGGACACTAAGTCTGTGGTCACTTGTTACAGCAGCATTAGGGAGCTCATACACCCGGGAGTGGGATGTAGGTTCGACAAGGTCAAGTATTGGCATTGGCACCTTATTGTCTGCACCCCCACATGCCTTCCACAGGGCTCGCCTGCATCGGCACTCTGTAAGTGCTGGCGACACGTGTGGTCTCCGTTCATGCTTTCCCTCAGCATGTGGCACAGGGTTTGGCATACAGTAGGCACTCAATAAACATTCTTCAGTTGAGATATCAGTTCTGCAGTAGTAGTTGGGCGATAGGGACTCTGGGTGCCAAGCAGTGACCCGTCAATTAGTTTCTTGCCAACATTAACTTATCAGAAAGTCTTGAGGACATCAAGGGTGACTACTCTAGGAACACAGCCACATGACCCATTTTATGTGGAAGGAGAAAAAGCTCTGAGAGGAGAAATTAACCTGAAATTTATCCCAGTAAGCAGCCACTTTCCTCTGATCAGGGACAAGCAGATCTGGTCAGACAGCCAGCCTGGGGACTCCCAGCTGCAGGTCAAGGTGGCAGCCAGAGCCTGGGGCCCAGCAAGTTTCAGGGCCGGCACCTCCTCCCAGGTTCCTGCCAAGCCTCAGAACTCCACGTTCCGAGAGGCAGAGGTCATGGTTACCTGAGTGCTGGTGACCTAGACTTGATCCCGAGCTTAGTGGGCTGTCTTCCCATGAGTGTGGCTTCCTCAGACCTGTGGGCAAGGTTTCCTCTGGGAAAGTGTTGACGCTGGCCAGGCCTTTCATCTGCCCCACTCAGGCGCCCGCTGGTGATGCCTGCCTGCTGGGCTCTGACAGATGCTGCCTGCCTAAGGCTTCCTACCCTCCACCCTCCAAAAAGGGAGGAAAACGCCTCCTGGAATAATATCAAGGGCACAAGTGCCTCACTCTGTGGAACAGAAGACATGGCTCGCAGTTACAGGCTCTAAGAATAACCTTGGTCCTCCTCTCCTGATAAAACTCCTCCACCCGATCACTGAATGCTTTATGCTCCTTCCCCAGGAAGGCAAAACCTTTTCTTCCATGGTGCTCTAGGAAAGGGGACAGCGTGACATTGATTCATCCTTCACAGTGAAGTGGGAATGACTTTCAACAGAAACACACAAAAGAAGGAGGAGCAGAGTACATGCATTCATTTCCGCATTTGAATGCCCACTGTGGGCGAGGCCTGGATATACCAGAGAGACCAAAATCAGGCCCAGCCTCTGCACTTACGGAGCTTCAAAGATGCTTAATATACACTTAGATGGCATTTTTGTTTGGTGTCAGGCACAGATTCAACCGCTTTAAAAACAGTCACTCATCTAATCGATCACAACCCTGTTAGTTAGGTACTTTTGCTATCCCTATTTCACAGACAGAGAAACTGAGGGTCACAGAGCTGAACAAGCTGCCCAACTATGCACAGCTGACAACTGGTAGAGCCGGTATTCGAACCCAGACCCTCATTTTCAGAGGCTGTGCTCAAAGCCATTACACCATGAGTCCGCAGGACAGCTGAGTTACACCAAGGACACAATACGTGGGGAGCTTGTCAGAGCAGCCTTGCTGCGAGAGATCACCCCGAGACCAATGTGGGAGCAGGCCATGGGTTCACTGGGGCTTGGCGGGGAGCGGCTGCCCCAGGACCAGCTTGAGGGCCCATGGAGCAGGGCAGTGGATGCTCCCAGCCCTCACAGGACTGTAGGAATCCCACTGGGGACTTCGGACTTGCAAGCCGTAGCAGGTGTGGCATCAGATGTCTGATTGGGGCATTGTCCCTTGGTCACTATCAACACATATCACAAATGTGACAAGTGTTTATCTCAAGCAGATTCCTGTGTATTTTGTACTTCCAACCAGGTTCATTAGCACGGTCCACCCTGGCTCTATACCTTAACAGAGCTGACCTAGTCAGAGGGGCCATACCTGAGGACAGAAAGACAAAGCCAGAAAGAAGATGGGTTTTCGACTCCAACAGACTAGGGTCGAATACCCGGCGGCAGGGGAGTGAGAAGGAGGCAGGCTGCTAACTCCGTTGTGGGCCCCTGGTGCAGCGGTGCCACCATCCAGATTGAGCCACTTCTTACAGGCCCTCGGCACTTTTGCCTACCTGGACTTCTTCCTCTATTACAAAATATTAAAAATATTTTAAATAATCTATTTTAGTCCATTGATAAAAAACACAAAAGCAACACTGAGGCAGGAGAGTAAGAAGCTAGAGAAATTCCTTGGCAAGCAGAGTAGGGAAACTGAGACAGAACTGAACCAACTGACCGAACCATTTACAGCCAGTGCAGAAGGTCACCTCCCTAGAGATAACATCTAGGCCTCGGTGTGTTTCAGCTCCAGGCCCAGAAAATCAGCAAAACCAGGCTCAGCAACGAATCACCCCCTGCCCTTGGCACCGAACAATCAGTGGAGACCACGACCCTGAAAGGGCTCACCTGGAAAACTGATGAACATTCTGCTGGAATCTCCCCGATGACCTTCCTTAAACTCCCAGCCTTTCAACACCCTCAATACGTGGGACCCAGCAGATGTTCTCCCTTCCTCTCCCTCTACCCCTCTCCTACACTGCAAAGGACCCCACCAGATTTGCAACCAGGGGGCAGTGGGCAGTAGCTGCTCATCCCCAGCCAATCCCCTGAGCCCGTCCCCAGGGCCCCTTTCTCTGACCCCAGTGAGCTGACAGCAGCCCGGCCTGGGCTCAGTTCTTTCCCATAATAATTCCAGGGTCAAAGCAGCCCCACCGAGTCTATCTCTTGTGCTTCTTCCATCGGAAGCCCTTCCCCGTTTCACTGGGCCCAGCTTCAATAAACATTCTCTCAAAATCACCTGGGCTCTCCCCCGTGATTCCACTGCTGGGACTACATACTATGAATTCCGAAACACCAATTCAAAAGAACCTATGCACCCTGATGTTTATAGCAGTACAATAGACTGGAACAGTCTAAATGCCCAGCAGTAGGTGAATGGATTTTAAAACTGTGGTTCATCTACACAATAGAATACTGCTCAGCAGAAAGAAAGAAGAAGGCATTCCTATCTTTTGCAACAGCATGGATGGAATTATGCTAAGGGAAATAACCCGGTCAATGAAAGACAAATACTATATGATGTCATTCGTAAGAGGCATCTAATGACCAAAATTAGGTAGTTAGCAAATCAGAACCAGAGACATGGAAACAGGGAAGAGACTGACAGCTGCCAGAGGAAAGGGGGTGGGGAGGGATGGTGGAAAGAAGGGGTTAGTCAAAGAACAAGTATGACTGACCCATGGACCGAGGCAATGGAGTGGGGATGGACTATGGGAGTGGGGGTGGGGTGGGACGGAGGAGGACCAAGGGGAAAAATTGGGACAACTGTTATAGAATAAACAATAATAAAATAAAATAAAAGCCCCCCAAATCACCTGGACTCGTTTTGTGAGCTTTTTCCTGCCTGAAATCAAGAAACCATCACTGACAGCCAGCCCTAGACAGACCTGCTAAGGGCAAGGTCCCCTTTCTGATAACAATACAAGCTGGATTGTATTTTTTTTTTTCCTTCTGATTTTAAGAGAATTTAAAACTTTCCTCAGCCTCTAAAAATCTTGTGGGCCCTGAGCAGGGTGCCCGCCGTGCCTGTGGGGGAAGACAGCCCTGGTCCGCATACTGCTGGGTAACTTCAGGCAAGCCTTTGCACTCTCTGAGCCTGGAAGCAAGGCAGTAGTGGGGTGGGGACGATAGGATGGTGGGAACAGCACAAATAAGTCTACTGGTCAAGCAGGAGGTGCCTTCTCTGTGGTTCCCTCCTCCCTGTATAATCTGGAAGAGCCTGGGGAGCTGATGGAAAAGGCCCTCAAGTTGCACAATCAGCCGTAAGAACCTCACAGCCCAGCTCTGTGTAAATGAAAGCAGATGGCCCCGGGGACCCCTTATTCCTGGAAAGCCAGACCCTGACCTCAGTTCACCCCACCATCCTATCCTGCCCTCCGCTTGGTGTCTGGCTCCCCCTGAAGTCACAGCCGATGTCCTCTAAGCCAGGAAACTCCCAGCTTCTCGCTCCCGGTTCAGTTCCAACGCCAATAAGCCTGCTGGCCTCCTCCTGCCCTGCCCTGCCCTGCCCAGGTCAAATTCTTGGGAAACTGCCATCTCAGTTCTGACCTCCCACGGGTTGAAAGGTCAGATTTGAAGGTGATCTGCTTCTCTGCCCCCTTCTCTTGGCTGAGGCCCCAACCTGTCAGCAGGCTCCACTCCCAGAGACTGGGGCCAGGCCTTTACTGGGCTTCTCTTTTTTTTTTTTTTCCTCAGACTTGGACCCACTCCCAAAGTAGGTTTGGACTAGGCCACTTATTTTTGTTTCTCCTTCCAAAGCAAATCTGATTTTGAGCCCCCTCTCTGTTCCACCTCCCCAGCTGAAAACCGCTCTGTGGCTGTGTTGAGACAAAGGTGAAAATGCAGGATCTGCAGGCCTTGCAGGTCAGCCCGGCTTTAAGCAACGGGGCTGCTCTATTGGCTTTGCCCTGTAGGAGTTTCAACAGCATCTGTACCAGAACACTCACATGCGGGGACAAGCGTGACTTATCATCAGTGTCACCAACACAACTCCAACCATCCGGTTCTGAACATACCATAGTTGAGACCTGTCTTCCAAACAGAGGAGGCGGTGAGCAAATGGGGCAAAATGTGATCAGTTGGTGGACTTGGATAAAGAGTATATCAATGTTTCCTGCAGTATTCTCAGCTTGCATTACATCAAATAGAGGCATAAAACATTTAAAGGACAGAATGCAGTATATAAAGAACTCTTGCAACTCAACCACAAAATGAGAAACAACTCAATTTAAAAATGGGCAAAGCACTTGAGTAGGCATTTCTCCAAAGAAGATATATAGATGCCAATAAAGCACATGAAAAGAAGCTCCACATCATAGTTGATAGAGGAATGCAAATTAAAACCACAGGGAGACAGCACCTTCCACCCACCAGGGTGGCTAGAATTGAAACAAACAAACAAAACAAATAAACAAACAAAAACAGTAAATAAGTCTTGGCAGAAATTGAACCCTTGTACACTGGGGCATTCTCTATGGAAAACAGTTCAGCAGTTCCTCAGAAATGTAAACATAGAATTACCATATGACTCAACTATTCCATGGCTAGATATACATCTAAAATAATTGAAAACAGGAATTCAAACAAAACCTTGTAAATAAATGTTTATAGCAGTACTGTTTATGAAGCCCCGAAGTGGAAATACCCAAATGTACATCAAATGGTGAATGAATGAACAGATTCTCATAGAGTCAGGTAATAGAATGTTACTCACCCATAAGTAGGGATGAAGAACTCATTCATGCCTCAACATAGATGAACCTCGAAAACATGAGAAATGAAGAAGTCAGACGCTCGTGGAATATCCAGGATGGACAAATCCATAGAGACAGAACACAGATGAGTGGTTTCAGGGAGCTGCGGGAACGTGGGAATGGAGTGCGGCTGGTAATGGAAATGGGGTTTCCTTTGGGGGTGATGAAAATGTTCTGAAACAAGACACTGGTGGTGGTTGCATGGCCCTGGGAATGTACTAACTAAATGCACTGGACATTTTTAAATGGTTCCTTTTAATGTGAATTTTACCTCAATAAAAATAAAGTAGAAAAAAATTAAAAGGGCTAGATGAGGAGAAACAGATTCGAGTTTTGACTCCCAAGACATCCACATAGCTGTTTCTTTTGGCAGATTGCTTAGTATTCTGCTTACCAACCACTCCCTGATCTCTTCTGCCTTTATGGTCCTGATGATGGCTCAAGGTCAACCTCATGGGGGTGAGTCAAGGTCAGACAACGGCTCTATAAAACCTGAGCCAGTCAAAACCATCCAAGATGTCATTTGCTGAGAATATCATTAAAAAAAAAAAAAAAAAAAAAAAGGCAAAACTCTAACTTCCAAGAATTTGAATGTAAGAACCTTCCCCTCTGCTGATGCCTGGCCTGGGAGATGAACTGGAGATTTCACAATCTTCCCCCAGAGGAATGCCTTAACTTTCCAAGGAAGTAAGCCTTTGCCACATTCCTCCCCGTCTGTGTTCTGCTGGATAAGTGCAGTTGCAGAGCCCTGTGAGGTGATGGGGGCGGAGGTGGTGAGGGCCCTGGGCATTGGCACGGGTTCCGGCACACAGTGAGACTTGGATAAAATGCAAGAGAAATCTGTCACAAAGGGGATGATGGTCTGAAGGACAAGGATGGGGGCAGCGGGTGGAGACACAGACTAAAAAAACAGATACGTTGTGCTAAATGCAGTAAGGACACAAAAGTCTGAGAAAGTGAGCATGGGGTACCGCATGGGACTGGAAACCCCCGTTAGAGAGAGTGGTGAGGAGCTGTGACCCAGGGTGGCAACTAAACTCAGAGATGGGAAGGAGACCAACAAGCTGAGGGGGAGGGTGTAGTGGGAAGAATTTTCCAGATAGGGCCACTGACTCTGCTCCCAATCCCTACTAGGTTGTAAAATCATGAGGGTCTTGAGGGGTAGAGAGAAGGCTTTTATTGTAACCAGAGAAGAGAGAAGGAGTTGGAGAAAAGGGTGATGGGAACAGAATTTCAAAGAGCAAACAGAATTTCAAAGAGCAATTATCTAGTGATGAGGATGGCTGATTCCCCTGCTAGCTGCCCAATAATTGGCCTAAGCCAACCATGTATTCCCACCCCCTTCATTGGGGATTGGTTCAAAAATGGGTCTGTCATCTGATGTAAACCAATGATATATGAGGAGAAGTCAGGTGAGATGCTTCTGGGAAAGAGTGCCTCACACCTGCGAGACATGCTGCAAAGTGATGGTTTCTCTGTGCATCAGGGTACGATGCCAGGGTCCGCAGCAACCACTTTGTCACCACGAGGAGAGTCAATTGAAAAGTGAGGCCAACACTGAAATGGCTGCATGAAAAATAGAACTTGAGTCTTTGGTGACATTGCTGAGCTATTAAATTTAGTCAGACACTACCGCTGGGCTTCCTGTTACCCAGGGCAATGAACCTTCCATAGGGTTAAGGCACTTCACCTGGAGCTTTTTGTTACATCCTGACTGAGACACAACAAGTTCAAGTCCAGCCTAGCTAATGAGCTATGAAACCAGAAGCTAAAGGGAAAAGATGGTGGGGGAGACTCTCATTTCTTGAGCACCTACTACATGCCACACTTTGCATCACAGGACTTTTACACACATCTTCCTTCAATCCTCAGGCCAGCCCTTTGAGGCAGCTACTACACTATCACTCCACTGAACAGAAGAGGTTGCGAGGTGAAGACACTTGCCTGATCCCAACTGGTGGGACCAGGACGTGAACCCAGGTCTGCGGTGGCACTTGGCCAGTCTGCTTCCCCGGGGCAGGGATGGTGCTGCCTGGCAGGCGAGGACCCTTAGCTGAGTGGAGCCATCATTCTCTGCAGACATTCATCATCGCCTAAGAGCTGAGGACGCACCTCTGCCCATGGCTGGCAGCCCCCCAGAGCCAAGAACCCACCCAGGAGAGACTGAGAACCTGACTGGGTTCCATTTGATTTAGGGAGTATTGTAAAAAACCATAGGATGATTCCACGTGAGCCCTCCCTTCTTCCTTCCTGGCGGACCATGATTCCGGCAGGCCGCTTGGCCAACAGCAGTACACTCTGAACTTCCTGCTGCCCTTCCTGGCAGGGTCCTCAGAGAGCACTTTACCTTGGCAAGAGTTTAAAAAGAGAGAGAAAGAATCCTAGACCTCTATTGGGCAGGACCCATAAATCTGTCTCTTGGCAAAAACAAGCGGTCCTGTCATAAATCCCAATGTGACAGACACATAAATTCAGAAAGTGCTTTCTGCCTGCTGGGCACATAGGGTGACAACCTTGGAGGGCAGGTGACAGCCCACGGCTCAGGCCCATTGTCTTACCCTCCTCTTCATCCGTCCCTCAAGAATCGGCCTTCAAATATTTTTCTAACCTTTATTTTTTCTTATTACAAAGGCACAGGATTTCTATCATCGGAAACCACGGAAGCAGTGACGGCTACCCCAAGCAGAGGGTATTGAAGCAGGGATGTGGTTATACAGGCTACTGAAAGGCCGAGGACCCACACAAGGGACAGTGAGGCGACCCAGAGATTAACCACAGCAAGAAGCAGCTGCCTCAGCCCCAAGGTGGTGGGGACAAAGAGAAGGGATGGTGATTTTCAGGTCCAGGATCTGGGGTCACCTAGAAGAAGCTGAACCACAGAAAAGCTGCCACTTTTGTGACACTGGAGCCACAAGGAAGACATGGCTACTGCTGGAGGCCCTGTCAAAAGCACAGAGATGGGGGAAATCCCTGGTTTCTGCCCTCCGCCCCCAACTGGGCCTCCTCCTGGCTGAGCCCAGTGACACAGAACTGGAAGCATGAGGCCTGCGGGATTCAGTCTCTTGGTAATATCTTCCAGAATGGGAGTGGAGGGCAAATCTGGGGCAAATAGCCCCAGGACCAGCACAGGTAGCCATTGCAAAACAACATATGTGCACACACACACACACATACACACATACACAATGACTTCTTCATTTTCTCCCTTCCTCCTCTTTCCTTCCTCTAACCAAATCAAAAGCTGATAGAACTCAAAGTGATGGCAGAAAATGCTCAATTCATTTGTAAGCCCACTGAGCATCTACTAAATGCCAGGCATTATTCTAGGTCCTGTGCTGTGAAGAGTTTGAATTCTAAAGAGAGGAGTGGGGAATGCCGCACCACAATCAAGAAATAAATGAATGAACAAGATAATCCCAGAGTGGTCATGTATGAAGAGAATAAAATAGTAATGTGCACGAGAATGAGTTATGTAGGCAGGTGGGCAGGGAAGCCCTCTCTGAGCAGAAGGCTGAAGTGATAAAAAGGAATCATTTGTGCAAAGAGGAAAGATCAAGGTATAATCTAGGCAGGGGCATAGCAGGCGCAAAGGCCCTGAGGTGCACCCTGCTTGGCTTGTTGCAAGAATCATGTAAGAAACCAGAAACAGTTTCTTAACTATACTATGTGAAATCTCCACCAGGATGCCTTGGTATGTAGTCTTGTCCAAGCCTGTGCAAACTCTGAGTTCATATCTAATTCAGAGTCCTCCTAGAAAGGAGGCTCAAAGGAATGCATACCAACACCAGGCTTGTCCCTCCTTGATTCCCTAGGCAACTCGGGCCTTTGTCCTCTGGGGGTGATTCTTCCTCCCAGAGACTCTCTCCTTCTAAGTAGCAAAGCCCTTCCAAACATGTTAATTAAATGCAAATAGGTAAAGGGTGAATTTGAGAGTTGTGGTGTCAGGGGACACCCAACTTCACCAGACAGGACAACCTGTGACACACTGAGTGGGAAGGAAGCAGGCTCCAAGCCAGGACAAACAGCGACACCCTTTATATCCTTGGATCTCCCAGCTCCAATGTTCATAGTTGCTTTCTCTGGATAGTAGAATTAAGATGAATTTAATTTTTACTTATCAATCATTTCTAATTTGTCTACCACAATCACATATTACTAAGAACATGGCTCTGGGTTCAAATCCTTGCTTTGCCCTGTCCCAGAAATGTCCCCTGGGATACAGGTGTGTAAACTCTCTGAGCCTCACTTCCTGACCCATCAAAGGACATAGTGATGGCACCTGCCCTAGAGTGCTGTTGTGCAAATTAAGAAACAAAACCCTAGAGAAGTACTGCGGGTAGAATACTGCAAATCGTGTTTTTGTTTGTTTGTTTGTTTTAAGTGCAAATCATGGTAAGCTCATTACAGAAACTCAAAGTGGATCTATAAACTTACTGTGTAGTGCTCATAATTTTGGGGCACCATCAAGTGACATCACAAAGGACACTGGAAAAATGAAAAACTGAGGAATGACTTCATGCCACAGATCAGCCAGAAGGAACTAAAAAGCAGATGGAAATGAATGAATGGTGAGCATGTCTGGGACACAAACCGTCTCCTCTATCAGTGTGCAAGGTACCAGCCAACACTCTCAACCAAAGCTGAAAGCTTTTGACACAAGCAGCTGTGCAGAAGGTACCTGACACTTTGCCTCCCAAGAGGAGGGCAGGTGGCAGCCAGGATTCCAGGGGTGACGGAGACCCTGAGAGGCCCTTGTTGAACACCTCACCTGTTGCTGCCCACACCTCTTATTCCTGGAAGTTTCACCCCTCTGGCAGGGAAGTTGTGAATTCTGTGTGTATCAGGGCATAGGACAACAATGATTATAATAATAATAATGAATCCCAGTAATAAAAATAGCAATAGCAAAACTTATATAGTCTTCATCTAAGTCAAGAACTTCAGAAACATACTTGATCCATATGCTAACTCTGGAAGGCAGGTACTAGAATCACATTTCACTGGTGGGAAACTGAGTCTCAGAGGTAGCTCGCCCAAGGTTACCCAGGTGATGAGCGGCTGAGCTGGCTCCACTGTAGTCAGAACACTGTCACCTGGGGACCTCTGTCATTTGCTGCTCTGACATTCTGACATCTCACCACAGAAGTGAGCCCTGACTCGCCTCATGGCTCATAACATGGACTGCCCCCAACACACGGTACCTCTAGGCGCCTGGGCCCCAGCTTCCCCACCCAAGAACCCCACTTTGACATGACTGGCCCAGCTGGGGAGAAGTGTTCCTTCAGTGGGGTGGCGGAGGTGTCCACACATCTACCCTGCTTCTTGGGGACTGTGCAGGAATCTGGACTCTCCGCAAGCACCTCCTCAGTGGTGAAGCCTCAGGGCATGTCCTGTGTCTGATGCTCAAGCAGTGCAGATGCACTCCCAGCAATTTCCCTTCGCCAATGCCCTTCCTTCATCCTGAATGCCCTTCCCCGCTCCTCATTGATTCCTACTCCCTGTTGTCCAGGCCCAGACCCTCTTGGGGTTGGAAAAGGAGAAGGTGGCAGCTCCTGGGAGCACAAGTGGGTGAGGCTCACAGCCCACCCGTAACCAGGTAAGTGGGTGAGGCTCCCAGCCCACCCTTAACCAGGAGCCCCCTTTCTTCAATCAGGGCAGCCTTGATTGCTCCCAGTGTCATCAGCTCAGTGGACAAGGACCATTCAGGGACAAGCACCAAGCAGCTGGGCCTAGCAATGCCCCTTCGCCCTTCCTTTATAAGATTTTATTTCCCACTCCTAGATAAAATTTGGCAGTGTTAATAACTTTAGGCGGAGAGAGTCATTCCTGGTAATAAAAAAGTCTCTTATGTATTTTTAAAGCCTGTCCAGTGTACCATTGAAACTCCAGGTTGAAATGAATTTAAATGTCCTCCTCTCTCCTCCTCTGAGATTCCTTCCTTCTTAGAGGTGAGAAGTGGGTGGGGCAATCTGACATTGGATCTATTCTTCACCTCCACCTCCTACCCCATTGGCCAGTGGCTGTTAGGGTCTCTCTGAAGGTGGAGCAGGCAATGTAGGGAGATGCAAGAAACTAAAAAGGCCTTTCTGGGAAGCCGCTGTTCCGAACCTCCGTCTCTGGCTCCCCAGTGTGGGTGCCGTCCACCATCCAGCTTCTCCCCTGAGGGTCCTCCTAGCTTCTTTCCACTGAGCTTGTTGGCTCTGTTGTGGATTCCCCACCCGCATGCCCTTGGGGTGATGCTGCTGGGTTGAGACCTCCAGCTTTCTATGCATTGGCCTGAAGCTCTTTCGAGAGTCTGGCTGGAAAAGCCAGGGAAATGATGCTCTGGGAGCAGCCACCGCCTATAACTGACTCCGCAGCTCTCCTGTCCCTGGGTGGGGACAGTGAGGGCACAGACGACTTGGAAATTTGGAAGTGTGTAGTCCTATCTGTCTCCCGCCTGGATCAGGCTCCAACTGCCCACAGTGCTAACTGGTGGACCATGTTCCTGTTCTGATCCCATTTTCTTACATCTTTACTTGTTCTCCCTGGGGCCACCTTCCACACAAACCACTGGTACCTGAATAGCTGCTGAAGTCTGCTTAGAAGGCCAATGAAGGAGGGTCTCACCCCTGGTGGGAAGGCCTCATGGACAAGTGCCTATAAATGAAAAATGAAGATGACCTGCAGCGGCTTCTGTCTTTGTTGGTGAGCAGACTCTGAGGTCCATGCAGAATGTCCACCAACCCCTGGTAGCACCGCCAGCTCCTCTAAACCCTTAGCGCTCAGCTCTCATGGGCGCCTGGTGCCAGCCTGTCCTTGTAAATGTTTTAATGTATGACTGATTCTCAGCTCCCATCCCCATGGGCAAGTTTTCTGAGAGGTTCCCTTAAAGTTCCCCCTTACCGTCCTTGGCTTGGGGGTTGGGGATCACCTTTCCCTGGGAGGAGGGCGAGTGTAGAAGACACATGTAGTCATCTCCTCCCAAGAAATCCTCCCTCCCAGCTTTTTAGCAGCCACAAGCTACTCCAACCTTTTGTGCAGCTAGGGATGGGGAATGAGCTAATGCTGAGAGTGGTCCTACTAAGCTTCACTCTAGGTTGTGGGGTCTTGACATTTAGTCAACTGCCTGGCTGAAATGCCCAGATAGAAAAAGATGTTTTATTATCCTATTGTTACCAGAGAAGCCCTGGTTTTTCTCTTGAAAGCAGCAAGCTTTTTAGCAAGCACACAATGTTTGTTAGTGAATGGGAGAGCAAAAGCAAAGGTGGCCAAAGACTAGATGACCAGCACCCCTGTGCCCTGAGCCCAGGTGGCCAGAGGGCCAAGAGAAGAGGGAGTGGCCAGACGGCAGGTGGCCAGAGGCCCCTGGCCAGAGGTGGGGAGGGCAGGGACCCCCCATGTGGCAAAAGGTCCAAGAGAGGAGAGTGAGTCCTTTGTTCTGAGGATTTATATAGTTGGCAGGGTGATGATGAAGAGGTTACTTGTTGATTGTCGGGGAAAGATGGTGCCAGCTTTCCTGGGGAGATGTGACTACCCAAAAGTAGGTAAGTGGGGGGATCTGTTAGTCTGAACCCTTACCTTGCTCTAGACTCTATGTGTTCATTTTGCACATGTGACAGGAGGCAGGCAGTTAACCAAAGCTGTTTTAGGGGATTTTTCTCTGGGCACTATAATCCCCATCCTTTTCCAGACCTGGGGATGAAGCCACAGTCTCAAGATTTTCCTTTTCCCAGCTAGTGAGGATGACGTACACAGACTTTCAAGGGCTCCCCCATCCTGCACGGTCACAGTTTACTTGTGTTGTTCAGAATGCCTGGCAGCCTTATCGGACCAGCCTCAGGATCACTGGGTCAGTGGGTGAGACGTGTCTCCTCTGCGTTTAGCCTCCTGTATTAAGTTCTTTGTTAGACTACAATGGTGATGGTCCTGCCTTTCTTTCCCTTCTGTCGCTCATTTGACTGTAACATTCCCCCCTCAAGTAATAGGGGCCCACATATTTGGGGACTTTGGGCTCAGGACTGCTGGGTCAATGGAAGAGACATGCTTCAATGGTGAGGGTTCTGCCTTCGCTTCCCCTCTGCTACTCATTCGACAATAACACTATTAGATGAAGCTGGGGTTTCCAAGAAATGTTTCCTGGGAAGCAAGTATTTCTTTGAGAAAAAAAAAGAAAAGAAAAGAAAAGAAAAGAAAAGAAAAGAAAAGAAAAGAAAAGAAAAGAAAAGAAAAGAAAGGCCACTGCATTCATCAAACCACCACATTTCCTTCTGGTGATGATGGTGAGGTGGGGGTGTTTAATGTGAGTTCCCCTTCTCTCTCGGTAGGACCCTACCTAGCCCTCCAGCAATCAAGGAGCAACATCTCTGATTCTGTGGAAATATGTCTAAAAGAAATCCAAGAATGGCCCAGGATGGACAGAGTAAGTGAGCACAGTTTGAATTAACAGGAAGATTAAGAGAAAGAGGGAAGGAAGGGAGAGAGAGGGGAAAGGACGAAGGGGGGAAAAAAAGAAGGAGGGAGAAAAGAAGGGAGATTTGTTTGAACTGAGTTGACAACAGACACTGAGGAAGCCAGGGGCCCTGGGGAAAATCCAGTGGGGACTAGAACAACCTTTTATGAAGCTAGGGCCTGGTGCCCAGGCCTGACGAAGGGCTGGCTCATGACGCCCCCTGCTGGACATAGCCAGATGCTGCGGAGGAAAGAAGTTGGATATTTATGCCCAAGGAAGGACAGTGTTTACTTCCAAGCTAGGTGGCCTTGCTAATTTCATATCTTGTTAAAATTAAATTTGTCATAATTTGATTAGATCTGGTCTGACTTTAATTGATCATCACCACCTCGTTGGATTTGTTAAGCAAAATAACAATGACGCTTCCAGGGAAAGATGAATGGTCAAGAAGGCCCATCACCGAAGCACATAGAAGCATAAAAACTGGGTTGGGGAGAGGAGGGTAAATGTCCAAGTGTAAGGAATTGGTTAGAGAATTAGATATTTCTGGCACTGGAATTCCATGCCCCCTACTGAAATGGTGTATAACTCTACTAACTTGGGGGAACATTCATAATATATTGCTAAAAAACAAAAATAAATTCTACAGCAGAATGTGTAGCATAGTTCCATTGTTGCATAAAGAATGTATTTTATGCATGCGTGCATACAAGAATATGGAAGAATACACACTGATGTATCAACATTGGTTTTTCTCTGGGAGCTGCATCATGAATCCCCTTTCTGCTCTCCTACGCATCCCCACTTTTCTACAAATGCCGTAGGTTGTATATATAAAATGAAAGTGACTCTTTGGTATTGAAAAGGGATGGCAGTAGGACTGTTTGACCTACCCCAAAAAAAGTTTTCCAAAATTTTGCAAAATTCTTTGTTCTGAGGCAGTTCGTTATTCACATTTATTCAGCTCCGGGTAGGTCAAGGTCTAGAATCAGATCCCCACATGGGCTGCCCATCATATTGAAGTCATACCCAGCCTCCTGCATCATAAACACTAGGCTGCCTGTAGAGCGGTAGAACCCAAGAAAGAGTGGGGGAGGGCCAGCATGACTCCTCCTTGTCCTGGGAGAGCAACATCACATGCCCACACAGAGGTACATGTGCATACACACCTGGCCAGGTGCTGCCTTCTGCCCTACAGGCCAGGGATGCAGCCCCACAACAATCCGTTGGAGTACCAGTGCCTGGTACATCACAGGCAAATAGTAAGAACTGAAGATATGGATTTAATTCAGTAAGAAGATGAACTGGAATAAACACCTGAACAAGTGGAATACAGGGAAGGAAAGGGATGCAGAGGCTGGAGCCAAGTGGACTGGCCTGAATGCATGGAATGATAAAATTGAATGCATTAAGTAGAATGAGCAAATAAAATAGAATGGAATGGAATGAATGAGATGTAACAAACGAGTGGGAGGAGGTGGGATAGCGTGAAATAACGGACTAATGAATGAATAAAAGAAGACATGGTTGCTGACTGTAAGGGGGTTCTGCTCAGGGGGGCTGAGGGTGCTGGGGCAGGAGACATGTAAGTCAAGAATTACAGGAGCGTTTGATTGGTACCATACTATTCACAGGCCCTGATGGAGTAAAGGGCATTTAATCTTACAGTGTCTCATGTAACTCTCACAGGCTATGGCTCTTTGAGGCCAGCTCCCTCATTAGTTCCATTTTGCAAATGAAAATTGGAGACTGGAAAAGCTTTAGTCAACGCCCTAGAAAGAAACAGTTCGGGGCAAACACTGGGGAGCAATTCTGATGGAGATTTTGCAGCATGAGGTGTATCAGTAGAAACCACACCTGTGGAAGGGAGAGGTAGGAGGCAGGCCAGGCAGAGAGTCTCAAAGAAGGCCTCAGTCAACCCCATGGGGAGCTCTGAAGCTGGGGTGTGTCCTGGGGTAGAGTAAGGGGATGTCCTCTCCATTGACCAGTCATGGGATAAAGGCTATTTTATCCCCTTACAGTTCTGGAGGCCAGAATTCTGTAAGCAGGGTGTCTGGGGATAGGTTCCTTCTGAGGATTCGGAGGGAGAATCTGGTCCATGCCTCTCTCTCAGTTTCTGGTGATGGGTGGCCATCTGTGGTGTTCCCAGATTTGTGGGCACATCACTCCAACTTCCTTCTCTGCCTTCACATGGTCTTCTCTCTGTGGGTCTGTCTCTTTTCTCTTAGAAAGGCACTAGTCCTTTTGGACTGAGGGCCCAACCAACTCCACCAGGACCTCACCTTAACAAATTACCTGTAAGGTAATACATTTGTGTTGTTTTAAACCACCAAACCTGAGTAATTTTTTTATAGCAGCTGTAAGAAAATAGTACCTGACTAAGGAAGAAAAGATGGGGTTGAGGACTTTAACTCATAACATCAGCCAAAGGATTTTCCAGAGAACTGGTAGCTAAGCGCTGTGTGCTGCTAACAGAGCTCCTAGTAGCTGGGAGGCTGAGTCCTTTAGCTGGGAGGGTGTCAGAGCAACTAGTATAGAACTGAGGCTCAGGGGCTTTCAATCCGACCTGGCTCCATCCTCCTCCAGCTCATCACCCACTGCTCTCTCCCCCTCTCTCTCCTTCTCTCCCATCTCAGCCTCGCTGGCCTTGCTGTCTCTCAGACATACCAGACTCATTCCTAGACCTTTTCACTTGCTATTCCCCCACCTAGAATGCTCTTCTTCTAATACAAAAAAAAAAAAAAAAAAAAATTGCATGTCTGTCCCTTTATCATTTACGTCTCAGCTCAAATGTCACGTCAGAGCAAGAAGCATTCCCAATGACTGGAGCTAAGGCAGCCACCTAGTCACATCATTGCCCTATTTTAATTCTTTCTGTGGCATGTATCTCTCGCATCTTCCTGTTCATTTGACATTGCCTGTCTCCTGCTCAAGAAGACAGGAGAGAAGAGACCATGCCCATCTTGCCCACTGGTGAATCCAAGGGCCTGAAACAGAACGTGCAGTGCTGTAGGCATTCAAACATTTATGGATGGATCCATGGATGGACGCAGGGGTGGATGGGAGAATGGATGAGTGGGGGAAAGGATGGGTTGGTGGAAGCATAGAGACGGAAGGAAAGACGGAGGGTGGGTGGATGGGTGACCGGAGAACACGTAGATGGACGGAAGGAGAGCTAAGAGAGGTGGCTACGCAGATGAAGCTGCATAGCTGTTGCTCACGCAACACTTCCCATCTGTGTGGGAAGGGGCCTGGCTGCTCTATCTCTTTCTCACTGAGGACTTTTGTTGCCAAGTGACAGAAGTCAACTGTCATTAGTGCCTCTAATCCTTGGAACCAGGCTCCATAATCTTCTTAACTCATCACCAATATTTATATTTAATGAACCCTCCACCTGATGCCTGGCTCCCCACACCTCGATATTGACTTAGCAGCTTTATCACACAGGGCTTGGGAATCCCTGTTCAAAGCATTAGCATTAACTTTTCCCTGCCAGTGTGGTCTCTCTAAAAATGAAAGACATGCTCGCATCGCTTATCTGCTTAAAACCCCCCGGGAGCAATCTGGAGCTCACAGAACGGGTGCAGATTCCCCGGCACTCAGTGTCCTTCCCATCCTGGCCCTCAACTAACTCACCAGCCTCATTTCTCTTTCTTCTCCTGCCAAACGCCCAGTGTCACCATCAGATGAAATTCCTTCCTATTCTGCCTTGGCTGGTGTGGCTCCATGGATAGGTGCCAGCCTATGAACCCAAAGGTTGCTGGTTAGATTCCCAGCCAGGGCACATAACCAGGTAAGCCAGGTCTCCAGCCAGGTCCCCAACTGGAGGCAGGTGAAAGGGAATCATACATTGATGTTTCTTTCCCTTTCTTCCTCCCTCCCTGCCCTTCTCTCTAAAAATAATGAATAAAAAATCTTTAAAAAAAGACAAAGAAAGAAATGCCTTCCTATGCTAAGAACAGATCCTGTTCCCTCAAGCCTCCAAGCCTCCACACATGCTGTTCTCTTGACCTAGCACTTGGTTATAGCGTCTCTCCATCTAGGGAATGTCCCTCATTCTATTTTTTAAAAATTTATTTTAAAATTTACAGGTTATTTTTAGAAAGAGGGCAAGGGAAGTAGGAAGAGAGGAAGAGAAACGTTGATCAGCTGCCTCTCACATACACCTGAACCTGGGACTGAACCCGAAACCCCAGGGCTTGTGCCCAGACAGGGAATGGGGTGGGCAACCCTTCACTTTATGGGATGACACCAAACCAACTGAGCCACACCGGTCAGGACCTGATCCACATTCTTGAGGCTCAGTTATTACGGCATGGACATTGCACTGGTCGCTTAAAGACATCACATCTGGAACCACCGTCACATCCTGCCAAAGTGGGGCCATCTGTAGAAGCCATATCCCTGTAGGATCCACCCATCCCCCAGACCAGAGGCCTGCGAGGGATCCAGCAGGCTGTTCGCGCCCTCATCCTTCACGTCTCACTGGACGCTGAATGCCGTGTGGGTAACTCCTGCTCCAGCGGCATTCAAGCCCTCCCAGGCCTCTCTACCACCCTCTCTTACCACCAGGTCCCAGCCCCCTTCCCTCTCACATGGATGAGGCAAAGGCCCTTATACCCGCTGCCCCACCCTGTCCTTGCTCCTTCCCCCCCCCCCCCCTCCCTGCAGCCAGCCGAGCAACAGGCCTCTGTTCCCCTTAGACTAAGATTCTAAATCCTTTCCTCGCCTCTTAAGGACATAACGGTCTACCTGTCCAGAGGTAAAGTCTACCTCTGGAGCTTGTGACAGCCTCTTCAGCCCATGACAAGGATTAAGGTGGACAACACTGTGAAGCCCAACTCAAAACACTCCTGCAGGTTATGTTCTGCCTGGGAGCAAGGAGTCAAGGTCAAAGTCTGACCAGTACATTTGATGGCCATATAAGAACTCTATTAAGGAAGGTCACAGAGCATTGTAATGGCAGCGTGCATATTTGTGGCAAGTTGTTGAACCCTCCAAACCTCAATGCTCTCATCTGTAAAATGGGGCAGCAAGAATATCTCTCACTTCAAGTTGTCAGGAAGATCAGGGGAAAGAAGGCCTGGAAAGCACTGGGCACAGTGGCTGGCTGCTGATGCTGTGAGTTAGTCCTGCTGTTGCTCTTGCTTCGGATCAGGCTCCCTCACCCTGGGGCACAGACCCTTTCATCAAAATCTCTTCTCATTGGTAAACATGGACGGTTAAAGATGAATAGTTGCTTAGCCTCCACAGCCTCTCATTCTGGAATTCACAGAGCTAACGTGGTCTGTGCGCACTGATGCCACAATCATGGAACAGTTGTATCACTGCGTTCTCTCTTGAAGCTGGTTTTGAATCATGTGTTGTTTCAACGGGTGGTTTTCCAATTTTGCTAAGATCAAGTTGTTTAAATTGTATAAATGATCATTTATATGAAAACCAAAACAAAAAAGTTCTTCATTTTATTAGAGCCAAGTTTATATTAAAAGTAAGAGAAAAAACCAAAACACAGAAATAACAAATAGCTTTCACCTGAGAGCTTCCAAGACTTGCACAGCCCCCTGTGGGGGTGGCAGTGTCCTTCTGCCTAAGGTCACCATTATTCTAGTTAAGTTCTGAAACAGCCTCACGTGCCATGAACCACTTTGTTTCGGCATGAATTGTCCTAGGGCACCATTTTTGCCAAGGGGACGGATGGCTAGAGAAGAGAAATGGGAGGCGAGAGGATGTAATACCCCATAAAGCCAGACTTTATGACCATCGAGAAGATTGAGCTTCTGTGCGCCTCATTGTTCATTCCAAGTGTCTCAGAGGACACCTTACCGTCTCCAGGTAGAAGCTGATAACAGGCAATTGCCTCCCAAATGGTATGGAAAGGAAACTCACCCTGGTCCCCATGTCTTGACTTCTTTGATTTTTTTTTTTTTTTAATTCTCTCTCCTTTGAGGCATCTGATGAGAACTAAGGCTACTTACAGTGGTGGCAGGGGCTGAAAGATAAAATGAGTAATAGAGGGAGGGAATTTTCCCAATTGAGCTGGGGGGTCAACTAGATCCTTGGGCTGAGATATCAAATCATGAGCACCTCCCTAACCCGGAGGCAGCTCCGCCCCGACAGGGAGTGTGGGGGAAGGCTGGGCATAAAGGCCCTAAGAGGGTGCTGAGTCAGGACCCCAGTCCTGAGACGCAAATGGGGCAGGCAGTCCTGGACTCAAGGTGAAAAGCAGCAGGAAACAAATGCAAAGCATCTGTCTCCACCCTGCCCAGTGTTAGGTGCTGAGGCCAACAGAGCAATGTGAGTGAGCTAGGTCTCCCCTCACTGTTTTGTTGTTGTTGTTGTTTTACAAAGATTTTATTTATTATTTCCAGAGAGAAAGGAAGGAAGAGAGGCAGAGAGGAAGAGAGACATCAATGTATGGTTGCCTTTCACCTGCCTCCAGCTACAGAGCTGGCTGGAGAGCTGGCTGGGGACCTGGCTTGCAACCTGGTTATGTGCCCTGGCTGGGGAATTGAACCAGTGACCTTTAGGTTTGCAGGCTGGCGCCTTATCCACTGTGCTACCAGCCAGGGCTGGGTTTGTTGTTGTTGTTGTTTAAGATTTTATTTCATTATTTTTTAGAAAGAGGGGAAGGGAGAGAGGGAGAGAGACATCAGTGTATGGTTGCATTTCACCTGCCTCCAGCCACAGACCTGACTGGAGACCTGGTTTGCAACCTGGTTATGTGTCCTGGCTGGGGAATTGAACCTGCGACCTTTGGGTTCACAGGCCGGCGCCTTAACCACTGTGCTACCAGCCAGGGCTATTTTGTTTTTTAATCATTAAAGGTTGCTCAACTACACCAATCTGAGATGGCCTCAGCCCCCCACATTCCACCCCCCTGATGGGGTGGTCATATAAACAAGTTCCTGAGTTCACTTCCCAGCTGCAAAATCCTGAAAGTGGTATCAAGTCTCTCCGGGTCTACGTTTTCTCGTGTGTAAGATGGAGGCAAATAATAAGCTCATCTCCCAAGACAGCTGTGAGAGTTCCAGGAGTCCACAGCAAAGCTTGTCTTGGGTGGAGCTCATCTGTCACTACCTCTCACCCTTAGCCTTTCCTCTGAATGGTGGGCGTGTTTAATTTCTTTAAATGCACGATGGGTGGGATAACTAAGAGGCCAAAGCAGACTGGTCACTCTGGACTGCTCAAGTCCATTCTGATGGGTCAGTGCCAGGCTGCGTTGGTCTTGCCAACTCTCCACAGGCAGCTGGGCTTCACCATCCCCCATTCGTACAGTGAAGAAACTGGGGCATCTAAAGGGGAGATGACCCGCTCAAGGTCACTCTTCTAGTAAATGGCAGAGCCAGGGCCTGCTGAACTCCTGAAGTGAGGTGGACACGTGTAGGGGGACATGCTGAATGCCCCCTGTGCCTTATCTCATGTGTGCACCAACCTTTACCTCAGTACCGAGACCACTTAGGTTTGGCTCCTAACAGCCACTTATAAGCTATGTCACCACAGGCAAGTGACTTATGCCCTTAGACTTCCATTTTCTTATTTGTAACAAAACAAAACAGAAAACGGCTTTACAACCTCAATCCCACTGACATTTGGAATCAGGTCATTCTTGTAGTGGGGGCTGTCCAGTGCATCGTAAGCTGTTTAGCAGAATCCCTGGCCCTGCCCCACTAAGTATCAGTAGCAAACGTACACACACACACACCCTCCCCTTGGTCAGGATCATCAAAAATATCTACAGACAATGCCTCTGTCCCCTCGAGGGCAATATCATGCCCATTTGAGAATCCCTAACTTATTACACTTGTTCTGAGGGTTAATGGTTTATAGAGAAAACCCGACATAGATTAAGCCACTGTCATTACCTGGCTTATCGACTAGGCTTTGGTTTGCCTGCAAGTAACAGTGACCCCAAATTACAGTGACTTAGATAGAAGTTTGGTTTATTTTCACATAAAAAGCTAAACATTAGCAGTGCAGGGCTACAGGGTGGCTCTGCTCCACTCCTTCATCCCTAACATTTGACCTTGTCCTCAGGGTCCATGGTGACAGCTGCAGACAACAGTATGGAGAAAGGGATAAGGGAGAAAGGAAGGAGAAAAGGCATATATCTTCCAGTCATCCTTTAAGATAGGTCCCCAGATGCTGCCATGTTGACTGTCCACTAACACCCCATTGGCCAAAACTTGCTCACATGCCCACACCTAGCTGCAAGGGAGGCTGGGAAATACAGTCTATTCTGCACAGTCATGTACCCAGCTGACAGTATATTACTGTGGAAGAAGAGAAGTTTGCTACATGAGGTCATGGAATCTCCTGGGGCTACTGCAGTCAGGACACTGATTAAAGCCAAAGGCTGTCAGCCACCAGGCAATGAGGGCGAGATAATTCTTGGAGCATCTGGTCCATTACTTTTAATAAACCATTTGATAAGAAATATTAGCAGAGTGCTCAGGAAATAAATACATAAGCTACTCACCTTTAAAAAGAAATTATTGGAAATGCTGTGAGGCCAGTCCCTCCCCCAACACCTTCTACCACCATCTGCCCTTCGTGCAAAACTTGTGGTGAGAAGACGGGAACATGAGATGCTGAGCCAAGAATCTGGGGAGCTCTGCCACCCACAGGCTGTATGACAGATCAAGTCACTATGCCCTCTAGGCCTCAGTGTTCTTGCCTGTTAGTAGGGCCAGTATTGGAGTCTCAAACATAAAAATGAGATGTGTTTGTGTGCATGCATTTTGTAACTTCATAGCAACCCTGTCTGACACAACCTTCTGTGATGATGGAATGTTCTAGATCTGCACTGTCCAATGTCAGCCGCCTGCCACTACATGTGGCTACTGAGCACTTGAAATTTGCTGGTGCAACTGAGGAACTGGAATTTTAGTTGCCCTTATTAGCATAGCTCTGCAGCACTGGCAGCATGTGACAAAGTGGTTCATACTGCTTACTCTCAAGGACGCCTTCACATCCCCCAGGTCCCTCATATTATCTCCCTCTTCCCTTTACTTGAGCCCTAAAAAAGTACCCCCTTACACCCATTATAAAAGCAACTACCAGAAAGTAACAAGTGTTGGAGAAGATGGAACCAACTAGAATAATTGGAACTTTGTGGATGATGTATGATATTTTAGCTGCTGTTGAAAACAACATAGATAACCCTCCCAAGCCAACAAAGGAGGGTGGGTGCTGGACACCTAGACTCTCCCTCGCTCTGCGGCTGTTGACCTAAGTGCAGCTGTGACAAGGGTGGGATAACTGTGTGGAGATGCCGACACGCTAGCCGCCCGGCCTGTGTGGTCATAAGCTTGCTGAGTGCAATACACCATGCCATCGCTCCTGAGTGCTCCGCGTAAGTCCATGTCTATCACCACATCAGAGGCCTGCCCACTATCAGAATCTACTGGTCCAAAGCTCAAAGCTCCAGGACCTGACATGGTGACACTACTCTTTTTCCTTTGGGATGACAAGGAAAAAGAAGGAAGCGTTCTGCCTGGAGCCACTCAGCTAGGGCGAGGCTGCACTGGGGCCTCTCCAATTACCCAGTGCTTAACCACAATTGCAAATTCCACCCCATTAAGCAACAGTTATCATCTCATTCTCTAAAACTTTACATCAACCCCAGGCATTGAATAACTGAGCTGGGAAGACAATCAGGCTTGATAACATTGTGCTCAAGTGGAAATCTGGCTTCTCTGCATACAAACGATCAGAATTATGCTCATAGTTCTGTCATATCAATGGATTCGCTATGTCTGCCCAAAGCAATAGTGAATCTTCTGTGTAATTTTTGACAGCTTAAGTGCCCCCGTCAACACTATGGAGTTTATTTTTCTTCCTAAATACAATAGCAAAATAGTTTCTCAACCTCAAATCCATATATCATGAATAGGAAAAGCCAGAGTCGTGGAGAGCTTCATTGAACACTTTCTACACAAATGCATCAATTTCATTGAGCCAACCCCAAAGGAACAGTGGATCTAAAAGTCACAGAGACTTTGAATTTGGGGCTCAAATTTCTGCTCTGGCCTTTTGAAACTGTGTGACCCCAGGCCAGGCGCTCATCCTCTCTGAGCCTTGGCATCCTTACTGGTAAGATGAGAATGAACCACTCATATCAGAGACCTGCAGAATCAAGTAAGAGTGAACTATGTGGTGCCACTTTGTCTATTAGGAGGTATTATACTCCTCTTCTATTCATCTTTCCTCTAGAAAGAAGAGCATGCTACCAGTATTTGATGCTTTGGACCTCCTGGATTTTAATCGCATTTATTCAGTCTTAAGTTCAAGTGTTTTTCTTTAAATAATTAATTCCTTTTCATACTTTAATCTTCAAAGCCCTCGACACCTGCAATCAGAGTAAGGAGGTGCAACAGAGAGCAATTAAACTCTTACTACAGGGAAATGAAATTCTCTCTTTTTTAAGATTTTATTTATTTTTTAGAGAAAGGGGAAGGGAGGAGGAAAGTGAGGGCGAGAAACATCGATAGCGTGACTCTCACACATGTCTCCACATGTGTCCTGACCGGGAATCTAACCGGTGACCTTTTGGTTCACAGGCTGGCACCCTACCCACTGAGCCACCCCAGCCAGGGCCAGAGAAATTAAATTTAGTCCTCACAGGTTTGAAGAATAGAGCCTGAAGGTAGCAAAATAATCGTGACCCTCTGGAAAGAAGTTCCTAGTGACAAAGAGAGGACAGGCTGGACATAGGAGTGAGACTTAAGGAAGAGTCGTTCCTCTGTCTTTCAGCCTCTTCAGTGCACTTACGTACACAGCTGAACTGAAGCTCTGAGCTAGGGCGCAGGGGTGTGGCAGACAGGCCACCTGCACACTGCACTGGAGCCTTCTGTCCTTGCTGCACCACTTGCTTTCTTGGCCTCTGGAGAGGGTCCTGCCCAAGAGCACTCTGTGACATGTGCTTTGTTGTAGGGGCCTCAAAGTACACCAGGGCTCACATGGCAAACAGGGACAAGGAAGTGCCTGGAGAGTTACTCTGACACATGCCTAAGGAGCTCATCATCACCAAGCCATTATTTTATGAAATGTTAAAGGGACTTAAGAAGAAAAAACCAAACTATGAACATTAAAATAACAACAAACTCACAACTATCAACAACTAACCCCACCTCCCCAAATACAATAAAAACAAGCAACCAGAACAGGAATGGAATCATAGGTATGGAGATCATTTGGAGGGTTATCAGTGGGAGAGGGAAGGGAGAAATGGGGAAATGGTGCAGGGATTAAGAAGCAAAATCGGTCGGTACAAAATAGACAGGGAGAATGTTAAGAATAGTAAAGGAAAGGAGAAGCCAAGAAACTTACACACATGACTCATGGACATGAACTAAGGAGGGGGACTGCTGGAGGTACTGGGGCAGGGACATCGAAGGGGGAAAGTTGGAACAACTGTAACAGCATAATCAATAAAATATAATCAAAATACATTTCAAATTAAGTTTGCTGCATTATATTTACAAGGATGTACCCCTCCCTTCACTGCTGTGTGACCTTGGACTAGTTGCTTAACCTCTTTAAGCTTCTGTTTCATCATCTGTAAAAGACAATATGAAGAACCCCATCTCAAAGTTGTTGGGAGGGCTAACTGAGGTCATGAGGAAAAGAGTGCAGCAAGCCCTCAAGCATTTATCGTGAAAGATGTCAAAAATATGCATAACAGGCTGGTGGCTCAGTGCATAGGGACCAGCCTGTGAACCTAAAGGTCACTGGCTCGATTCCCCAGTCAGGGCACATAACCAGGTTGCAAGCCAGGTCTCCAGCCAGGTCTATAGCTGGAGGCAGGTGAAAGGCAACTGTACAGTGATGTTTCTCTTCCTTTCTTCCTCCCTCCTTGCCCTTCTCTCTAAAAACAATGAATAAAATCTTTTTAAAAAATGCACAACAAAGTGAAAACTGTAATTCTTTGTTAAGGAGAGTATAAGTGTGAATTTTAAAAGATTATTGATTGATTTGAGACACAGAAAGAGAAATATTGATTTATTGTTTCACTTATGTATGTAGTCATTCATTGATTTTTGTGTGTGTCCCTGACCAGGGATCAAACCAGCAGCCATGGAGTATTGGGAGGATTCTCTAACCAGCTGAGCTAACCAGCCACAGTCAATTTACACACATAAATTTTGTACAAATTCATCAAAAATACACATGTCATTGTAGAAAATGTGGAAAACTATTTGGAAAAAATGAATCTTATTTTCTACAACCCCAGCCCCATATCCTCAAGGGAGAGATGGTAGGTCATCAATACACATCCTGGTCATTAGCTAGGTATGTTCTACATAGAATGCAGGAAAGTGAACAAATCATGTCCTTTCCTTTGAAATCGAGCCATAGCTTCCAAGCACAGTCCCCAGGAGGTAGGTCAGGAAAGTGTCTCTCATTCCATTCAGTTTCCCTATTTATCCATTTATCCAATATTTACTGTCTGCCCATTCCATGCCAGCCTTTATGTCGGGAGCATAACTGACAAACTTCCAGCTCTGGCCTCACTTTACACCCTGCAGTCAAGCTGGACTCACGACTCCTCAGCCCCAGGCCAGCCCTGCTCCCACCACACAGCAGTAAGGTCTCAGGCTTCCACTCTGGCTGCAACCAAGAGACCCTGCCCCTCCTCCCTTCCAGCGTTCCCTCCTCCAGGTTGCTCTGCGTAAAGAGCTGATGACCCTGTCTGTCCTTCCTATTTTTTGGCCAGTGTTGAGTACAAAAAAAAAGCAACATTTCTGCTGACCACAAAACAAGTCAAACAAACATTTTTTTTTTTTTTTTTTTTTTTGATAACAAATGTTTTTGTGTTTCAGCAGAGAATGAAGCTTCTGCATTAAAAAAAAAAAAAATCAGGTCAGTTGATTGTTCTATTGCTTTAAGCTTCTCAATCTTGCCTGATTAAATACCCACTCTGGAAGATTGAGGACCTAGAGGACCACACACTCTCCTGGTGACCTTCTCGCTCCCCTCTAAGGAAAATCACTGTCCTAGATTTTCAAAATCTTCATGAAGACAAACCATATCTGGGAAAAGGGCTTTTAAAAGGCATGGAAGCAAATTATGAGGCTTTCCTAGCAATAAAACAGGGTTTATGTTCCCGATAACACACACACACACACAAACACAAAATGCCATTGTCAGAATATTAGAAATAATTATCTTTTAAAAGTTATTAATAATACCACTAAGAATAATCCCTAACCTTGACTGTTTACTTTATGCTGAACACTACGCTGAGTGTATTATATGCATTGTCTTATTTAATACTTGCAACAATCAGACCTTTGAGGCAGAAATTATTGGCCTATGATTAGTCCCATTTTACAGATGAAGAAACTGAGTTTCAGAGAGTCCAAGTAATTTGCCCAAGCTTACAAAGCTAGACACTGAAAGAACTGACATTTCCTACTGATTCCAAAACCTGCAAGCTAATCTGCATATGATATGGCACTTGAGCTTTGTATAAAAAAGGAAAAAATATATATATGCAACAACAAAATAGAAATTAGGTAGGTCTAAACAGTCCATTCAGAGATAACCCATTAGCCTCTTGACAGATAGTTATCCATTTTATTTTTTTCCTTTGTTTCCTTTACTTACCAAACATAGCATGAACATTCTTTCATGTCAATAGGCATATTTTCTGTTGTGTTTGAGTCCCATGGGAATGCATCACTAGAAGCCCCACCCCAAAGATTAGAGGAGACAAGGAAAAGAAGATATCATGACCGAATAAAAATCCCAAGGATGACAGTTGGAACTGGAAACAAAAATTTGGAGTTGAAGGTGTGTGATCCCCCTGGTTTGTTATGAGTTGTGGATTGTTATAAGTCATCAGAAATTACCAAAAAGAAAGGAAACTGTAGAGGAGAATAGCAGCTTTAGCATGACCCCAAACTCTGTGACACACCTCCCTATTGAGAGATGGGGTTATATCTCTTCCCTGTGAGTGCAGGCAGGCTTCTGGCAGCTTTGACCAATAGAGTGCAGCAAAAGGGACACCATGTGACTTTTGAGGCTGGCAAAAAATACCGCACAGCTCCCACTTGGCTCACAAGAGCAGAGGACATGGTATAAGACAAGTCCAATCACCTGCTCAGGCCACCATGTGGGACAGGCCAGCTAGAGGCATTCTGGCCAACTGGCCCAGCTGAGCCCAGCTTTCTGCCATCCCTGCCAAGGTGTCAGGCATGTGACTAAAGAGACTATCTTGGAAGTGGCTCTTCCAGCCCCTGATGTTTGAGTGACCCCAGTTTCTAGATCTCCCAGCAGAGGCCCCACACATCCTGGAGCAGACAGACACAAATGCTCTTTCCTATGTCCTGCCCAGATTCCTGCCCCACAAAATCCATGATTCTTTTTTTTTTTTTAAATTCATAATAAGGGGTCATTATTTTATGCCACTAAGTTCAGGATGTTTTGTTTCATGGCAACAGATCCCTGGAATAGACTTTGGTACCTGGAAATGGAGACTGACCTTAAGAAACCTGGAGCTGAGCTCAGGGGTTTCTCTGTTTGTATCTGAAACACCACAACATCATGAAACAAACAAAGAAAAAAAAAATCCCCTGAAGATACAAATGGTACCATTGACCTTCCCTACCTGGGTCTCTAGGAGGCATGTTTAGCAAGGAAAGGGCATTGAAACATAATTTTCAAAGAATTATGCCACTGATATAAATATGGAATGAACACATGTCAAAAGCTATTGTATATACTCATAAATGTGGGAGCCAACAGGATGGGAAATCTGGTCCAAGAAGCATTTGAGGACCTAGTGTTTACAGGTGCCAAAGAAAGTCGGGATAAGATTGCCGGGGAAGACAAAAAAGTGGTGAGTGTTCTGCAGGGCAACAAAACCAGAATTCAGGGTTCTCTTTTCTAACAGAAATTCTCATCATCTGTTCCAGACACAAATTGCAAGTTAACAGGTTCACTTCAGAATCTGGACCCTAATGAATAGTAAAGAGAGTTGTGCAAAGGCACAACTCCTTCGAGAATTAAATATAAATAACTCCTGGGCAGGCCTGTTAGTCAAGGCTACAGCATGACATTGAAAGGGCATAGAGGCATCCGTTTACCTTACTTTTAAGTTTTTCATCTTTTTCCTATTGAGAGCCCTGGTAGCGGACATACTTGCCACCTGGACCACACACTGCCAGGTGCACTTGGGACCCTGGGACCCCTCCTTGCTCCAGTTGCAACATCCTGAACTTGGACATCAGTCTCTGCCTTCCCACTTTGGCCAATGTCATCCTGGAGACCTCAGGTACCCCGCCCCTCTAAGTTCCCTGAGGTTCCAGTACCTCCCTGCTTCTCCTTTCTTTATGAAGCCCTTTTAGCCCCCAAGACCCTAGGACCCTCAAGCTTCTCAGAGAGCAAGATGGATTATTTTAAAAATAGGCAAAGCTTTCAAATCATGTGTGGGGAGGAACCCCTACTATTAATAGATTTCAATGGGTAACATTCACTTATTCATCGGCCAATTTCACATCTAAAACATTTCATTACATTTAAAAACAGCAGTTGCTTTATGGTCTCATTTTGAAGAGGCTTTTCAGAAGCAGGTACAAAGTGCACCAGGGAGTTGTACCGATCATAAATTAAATGAGCTGCTGGCAGTCAAAAGATCTCAAAAGCATAATAATAAATACATATGTTCCTACACCTTTGCAAAGCGAAGCACTTCTTTTATGTGGGACAGGGGTGCAATTAAGAAGTTGGGATGTTATGTGAGATTAGGTTAGACCACCTGGCAACGGGCCTGCTTCTCTGTCTCCCTGAGGCCACCTGGGAGGGACACTTACAGCAGCCAACAGTGTGGGCCTCCCAGGATTAGCAGTTCTCACCTCTTGCTGTTTGGCATTTTTCACCCCCTGCCCTGATCAACCCTGAAGAGAAGCCACTCTTGCAGAGTGGAAACCATCCTGCCACCTCTAAAACTACCTTCCAACCCTTCTTAGGAAGTTGTTCTCAACCTGACAAGATGCTTTGATCCTTGTGGAAGTTTCATGTGCTGGGCCTCACAAACTCCGTCAGGCTGCTCTTCAGAATCCCCAGGACAATCTAAATGGGTATCCCTGCCCCCCTAGGTGCCCTTGGGGTTCTCTTCAAGGCTCTCCACTGGATTCTTTTGGCCAGAGGACAATCCCACCTGCTCCCACCCCTCTCCCTAGAAGCCCATAATGAGGCATGAGCACATCACCATAGTGGGGACACACCAGGGTCTGCCCATCAAGCTCAAATTCAGGTTCATTCTCTGCCTCCAGCCATGCCAACAAAAGTTTGCTGCTGCCAATTTAATGCCAATAGGATTCCCCAATCTCAGATATGGTAAAAAGAGGAAATTTCTTCAGGTAAACAGTCTGCAAACACGGAAAAGCAGACTCCAGAGGATACCAAAAATGCACGCTGGAGACAAGGAGGAGGCTGGCTTTTATAGAGAACGGTTCTGCTCTGGCTCCAGATTGGCACAGTACTGGACCAATGGTTTGGCTTCTTGAGTTTTGATTGGTTGTTATGGAGCCACTCTGATTGGTCAGTTGAGATGCAAATAGCTGTGCAGTTCTGATTGGACAGAGCAGATCTCAGCCCATTGGTCACAATGATACCAGAGCTCCTCTGTGAGGGAGCGCAGTGCAGGAGGCTGGCTGCTTTCCCCTAAAACACCGGGTTCCAGAGTGAAGTCTTTTGGCAATGGCTCCTAGATTCTAGGTGTGAATTTGTGCCTTGTTAACCACAAGGAGGCCTTCTTGGCTGATGTATTTCTTCTTGAGGTCCACAGCCAGGACTTGGCCTTCTGGAGAAATCCTTTCCCTCAAGGGCCCTCTAGGTCTCTCAAGACCCAGAGGTGCCCTGTCCTCTCTCTTGTATCATGGTATGCAGCGGAAAATAATTTAAGTCATCGCTTTACACATAAGTCACCTCTCACTTGCCTGCCCTTTCCTCCCACATCCCCACCTCAGCCGAACCGCCCTTGGGATGACTTCTGTTTCCTGGAGGGGTTACTAAGGAGACCGGTATTTGACCTCTTCTCTGGGAACCAGACTCAAATTCCCAAACACCTGCAGTGGGGGGACATCCTCTTTCTTCAAACCTCTCCTCCTCCCTTGCTTCCCATTTGGGTTACTGCGCTCCCTCTCTGCTCTGCCACATAGATCAGAAATCTTGGGATCACTATAGCCTTCTCCAGCTCCTTCACTCCCTGCACTCAATCCTCTATCCACCCAGTGTCCATGCACACCCTGCCAGCACCTCTCAAGCATGTCCACATCCCCCCAACACACACACCTCCTTCCTCCCAGTCCTTACTGCCTCCCTCACATATTCTTTTCATGGTCTCCTAGCTGAGGTCCCTGCCTAGTCTTTCCTCTTCACCTGCCCTTTGAATCCCACCTCAATGTATCTTCTCTGAGGTACATCAGGCCTGGTCACATTCTTTTTTAGTTCTTTCAATTACTGTAATGCCCTTAGGATAAGATCTAAGTGCACAACCCAGCATTCAAAGCCGTTCTCTCTAACCCCTGTTTCCTTTTTTAACCTAACCTCTGACTGTCCTTCCGAGCTGGCCACAAGCCCTACTCCCCAGATGTGCCCTACCCTGTACTCTTCAGCCTTCACTCCTGCACTCCGCTGAGCCCCCAGTGCCTTCGCTAATGTCCCTGCTTAAACTCCTACTCCTCCTTGCTAGTTGTGAAGGGAAAGCATTCGTTTAAAACGGGGACATCTTCTGTGGCTGCCTTAACCCAGTTGTACATCTCCGTGTCCTATCTCCAGCACCATAAGCTCCCAGCACTCCCAGCTATGAAGCAGCCTGTCCAGGCTGTTTAACTCAAGCGTATTCACTACTTTAGACCTAATTTCCAAAAATAGAGGGGAAAGAGGGGCACCTGGGAACAATGGGATAAATGTAGAAGGAGGAACAGTCTACAAGACAGCTGGCCTCATCTGGTCAATGCCATGGGGCGGAGGTGGGGGAGAGAAGGTGAGGGGACAGAGGACTGTTGGAGCATAAAGAAACACACTCACCAAATGTCATATGTGGTCCTTATTTGGATCATGGTTTTTGAAAAAACAACTATAAAAGACATTTTGGAGACAGGAAAATTTGATCATGGACTGGATATTAGAGGATATTAGGGAATTATTGTTAATTGTGTAGATGTGATAATGGCTTTGTTGTTATGTAGAAATTATATTTATTTTTCTGGATGTCCATGCTGAAGAATTGTCACAGTGCCTGCAGTTTACTGATATTTCAGAATATATATAAAATATTATATATAATCATATATAAAGTCAACATGACAAAATGCTAGTAATTAGGAGCCTAGGCAAGTAAATAGGGCTATTCATTGTATTAGTCTTGCCTTTTTTCCCCACTTGTTTAAAAAATGTCATAGTAAAAAGCTATAAGCACTTTGAGGGGTGGAAGAGCTGAAACCCCAGAGTGTGTTCCACTCTGTAGTGCCCCCAATCAGAATATAAAATGCCAGTCTCCTTCGAAGGTAATCCCTCCTGCAATAAAGGGACCCAGCTTCCAGAGTTCAGCTGCCAGACAGTCACACACAATGCACCCCTCTGCAGCAAAAGGCTGCCCCTGACAGTTCACAACTCCCGCAAACTGGCCCAAGGACAGACTCACTTTCAGAAACAGCTTGCATCGTTCACTGGGGATAATTACATCTTAGCAATATTTTAAAACTGAAAACTGGAGCATCTGTAAGTGGTCCAACCGTCTCTCTTCTCCCTTCCAGAAAAAGAAGGTAGAAAGGAAATGGAAGATGATAGGGCAAACCTTCACCTCTGATCTGTCTCTGTTCCCTCAGATGTCCAGAAAGGAGCAAGTGAGGGAGGAATGGAGGGAGGTACAGTCCAGCTGAAGATATAGAGCTGAGTGTAACTGACTTCAGCGGTGACTGACAAAAAACTAGAGGTTCCAGGCTGGAACAGCTTTGAAAGCCTGGCCACTTTAAAGCCAGTCACTGGGATAACCTGATCATAACCAAGAACCCCAGATGGAGTCCAGATCTCTGATACATCTTATCTGAACCTCCATGGTAGCGGTTGTTTAAAACAAAGCAAAACTAAACAAAAATCCACTTTAAAAATTTAAATACAACATACATACTAAAATATACACATCACCTCCACAAATTCAACACACCGTAGTCAGCCCCCAGATGAAACAGGTCAAACAACATGACCAGGCCCCAGAACCCACTATGCACCCCCAAAGGAAATGGTTTTCCTGCCTTTGATCACCATAAATTAGTTTTGCCTGGTTTTGAATTGTGTATCAATGGAATCATGTATCTGCTCTTTTGTGTCTGGCTTCTTTCACTCAATAGGACTAAGATTCTTCCATGTTGTTACAAATGGTTATAGTGTATGCATTCTCACTACTGTATAACGTTCAGTTTGTGGCTGTTAGGAAACAGTGCTGTGACCGGCCTTCTAACTTTGCCTTTTGGTGCACATATGTGCATGCTTCTCATGGGTATATACCTAGGAGCAGAATTGCTGGGTCGTCAGCTATGCACATGTTCAGTCCTGTGATGTTTTACAAATTTTTTTAAAAATATTTCATTTTTTATTTTCAGAGAGAGAGAGAGAGAGGAGGAACATTGATGTCTGAGAGAAACATTGATCAATTGCCTCTCACATACCCCTAGCTGGGGACTGGACCAGCAACTCAGGCACGTGCCCCGATTGGGAATTGAACTGGTGATCTTTCTGTTCACAGGCCAGTGCTCAATCCGCTGAGCCACACCAGCCACAGCACTTCATAGATTTCTGAGTTAATTGGCAACATATAGAACTTGAGAGATTTACCATGAAATCAGATCACAGCTCTTCTTTCAAAATGTAAAGATGCCACAACACTGGACCCACATCCTACCTTTGTGCGTCAGGGGTTTGGGTTCCCCATTTTGCCACAACACCCGCCAGTCTACCTTGCAGCTTCCACCATGACTTTGGGACTTTCAGTGGCAAGTGATCCAAGTGTGCTTTTTCTCCCAATCCATAATAAACATTACTGAGCTGCCTTGGTTTTCCCAGGAAGGTAATGCTAAGTGACCCCCCAAGTGGCACAAGGACAGCGATTAAGTGGTTCAGTGGAGTCTGTGGCCTTGGCCGACAGCCAAACCACCCTGATGGTTATGTCAAAAAGAGCTGAAGGCTGAAAGGGTCCATCCATAGCTGTTTGTCTAGCACTTTCATGTGGTTCCTCCTGTCTATTCGGCTTCTTTCCCATCCTTCCCATCCAGTCCCGCAGTCACCGCCTTATTTACAGCCATATCACCTCCAGCCAGGTCTGATGAATCATCTCTTCCTTCAAGGCTGGCTCCTCCTCTGCACTGGTACCAGGATGCTGTGAAATCTAGCTTTTATAAAAAGTTTTGAGTCAGTACATACGTACGGTTTAAACGAAATTAAACAATAAGAAAATTTCCCTCTCCCTTTCTCCCCTTCCCAAAACTCTTCGGTTTTCCTCCCCAGCGGCAACCACAGTTTCTAGTTTTTTTTACCCATTTTTCAGAAATGAATGGTTTATACACATAAACACATGTACACGCACATAATCCCATCTATTTCTGCACAAACCAGGGCATTCGGTATGATCTCTTCATTTTACTGGTCTTTTTTGCATCAGTATAAATTCCCTGCTCCTTTTTGACAGCTGCGGAGTTTTCTCCCACCTTTATGACCAGTCTTTATGCAACCAGTCCCCTCATGAGGGATATTATGGTCATTTCCAATCTGCCGCTGTCACGAACAATGCTGCAATGAATATCTTTATGCCCATGGCTTTGTGCACATGCACAAATATGTTGGCAGAATAAATTCCTAGAGATGTGATTATAAACCACATGCATATCTTCTGTGGATCAATAAGTGCCCAATTATTCTTTAAAAAGGGTCCAATTTACACCGCCTCCAGCAATGTCTGGGTGAGCTAAAATGAGCTCTGGAAAATGCATACCCCGAGCGTGTCACACCTGACTTCAAGCACCCCTTCCCAACCCCTGCTGCATGTTAGAATCACCCAGGGAAATTTCAAAGCAATCCTATGTGTGGGTCTCCAGACCTCAAATCTGATTTCACTGATCTGGATGTGGTTTAGCCATTTGGAGTTGTGGTTGTTTTTAAAATTCCCAGGGTGATGCTAGAAGGTTCCAGGATGGAGAAGCATAGCTTCAATCACCAATGGCTCTCCCAGGCAAGATAGAGAAGCCCATCATTTTTGATTTCCACCTGTATCTCTGCTTTCTTGCTTCAGCTATTAGCTAGCTATTCATGCATCGAGGTTTACACAGGGTCCTGCCTTGGGGAGTGCTGCCCTGGCTTCCCTGGTGTGTAGTAATATATGGAGCCATCTGGCACAGGCTTATAAGAGACAATCATTAGCATCTCTTTCCTGCTTAGCTTTCAGGGATGTCACTGGTCATGGTAGGAATATTTACACCATAGTATTTGGCAAATGCTATAATCAGAACTCCCTTACCCCAACCCAGAAATCCATTATCATTTAACAGCACACTGTCATTTATTGCCTCCTCTGCTCACTCATGGCATCATGGGATCTACTCCAGCCCTTCTCATCTCTGTTACTAGGAGACTTGAGCTCCTATAATAATAAATAATGGTGATGATGCAAATAGCAAATTCTGATTGGGCTTTTACCAGGTGCCAGGCACTGATATCAGTGTTTTCTATGCATTAACTCATTCACTCCTTACAATAAGGACTATATCATTACTCCATGGCTCCTAAGGCACACAGAGGAAAGGTGACTTGCCCAAGGTCACACAGCCAGTGAGCCACAGCCACAGCAGAGAGGATGCTCAATAAATGTTTTTTGTTGCATGGATGCATTCCAGCTTCTAGAGGTAGGTGTTGGGTGGCCTGGTTAAATAGGCAAGGTAGGACCCTCTTCTCCACAGATTGCAAGTACCTATGATAACTGGTGTTTGACCTGCCTGCCCCCAATCCAGTCAGGACTTATATTGCTGCTGTAATGAATACCACAAGTTTAGCAACTTAAAATAGGACAAATTTAGTCTCTTACAGTTTTGAGGGCCAAAATGGGTCTCACTGAGCTAAAAGATGTCTAAATCTTAATCCTGGAGACCTGCAAACATGTTACTGGCATGGCAAAAGTAACTTTGCAGATGTGACTAAATTAAGGATTTTAAAATTCAGAGATTATCCTGTATTATCTAGTGGGCTCCATGTAATCACAGAATTCACATAAGAGGGAGGCCACAGTGTCAGAGAAGGAGATGGGAGGATAGCAGCAGAAGTCAGAGTGATGTGTTCACAAGCCAAAGAATGCAGGCAGCCCCTAAGAGCTGGAAATGGATTCTCCCCTAGAGCCTCCAGCAGGAATGCAGCCCTCGCCACACATTGATTTTAGCCCCACAACTGGACTTCTGGCCTCCAGAACTGCAAGATGTGTGTGTTTTGTTATAACAGCCATAGTAAAAATACATGGTCACTGCGGCGCAGGCCTTCATCAGAAATGCATGGCAGGCAACAGTCCTTCAGAAAAGAGCAAGGACGGGCTGGCATGGACTGTCCCAAATCCAGGGCTCCCAGGATGCCGGAAAGATCCAGCAGCTAGGCTCCCTTCCCTGGTTAGCTGAGGTCAAGCGCTCACAAAAGGGACACAGGAAGGCAGTAGCCTGAAGCTAAAAGGTGATGGGAACTTGACTAAGCCCTGTAGGACTCAGTGACTCCTTAGGTCCGGAGCTGATGGGCCTGGACATCAGGCTAAAATCAAAGGTCCGGTTAACAGTGCTGATAGAAGGCTGAGGCTGTGGCAAGATCACTGAACTGTGAACCCTCACTTGAGCCTATCCCTGCCACTGACTGGCCATGAGAGCTCAGACAATTCCCCCCACTTGTCTGGGCCTCAGTTCCTCTACGAGTTAGCAGGAGCTTGTACTAGATCAGCACCTCTCGATTTTTCTTTTAAAACACTTTCATTAAAAAACAGCAGACTCCGTTCTTTAAACCAAATCTTTCTTGCGTGACTTGAATTTGTTAATATTCAAAACAACAGCAAACAATTGATTGGGACTTGCTTCACCTCAGACACTCTTCCAAGCGCCTCATAAATGTAAATTGATCCGTTCAATACTCACAGCATATCAATAGGTACGTTCTACCATCTTCGTGTCACAAATGAGGGAAATGAGGCACAGAGAGTTTAAGGAACTTGCTGAAGTTACCCAGCAGGAACATGGTCAATTCTCGATTTGAGCCCCAGCATTCCAGCTGCAAAGAGAATTGAGAGTCAGGGGGCCAGGTTGGGGAGATTTAGCCAGAGGTTAAGTAAAGATAAATAATAAAGAGCTCAGGGAGGTGGGAGGACAAAAAGAGGAAGGGGGAGAAAAGCAGCCTGAGCTGGAAAGATGGTTTTGGAGTCTGGTCAATGAGAGGTGTTAAAATAGCTGTCTGGTTTGAGAAAACTGGGGAGTCGGGAGAGGGAGAGCGACTCTATCACTGATAGGTGCCCTGCGGTTTCTTTGAGTGGGCTGAGTGTGGAGGCTGGGCCTGTGGGCGTTTATTTGGGTTACACTTACAGACCTACTATGGGAAACTGTTCAAAGTGAAGCTGACAGTGATGCAGGGGGTCTCATCCCTGTGTCCTCCCTTTTGTCATCCCCCATTCTGGGTCCCTCATTCATTTTTGCAGAACCTTTGGGTTTCAAGCAGTGCTATCTGAAAACCGCTGCTCCATACCACCTCCTGCAATCAGCTTCTCGGATCCTGTGTGGATTTGTCACCGTAGCCCAGGTCACGGAGCCCACTGAGGCCAGCAGCTATTAGGAGCCTCTCCAGGAGGAGGTGGGAGGCTCAAGTTCAGACCTTTCTCACTCCTGGATCCCTGCATCAGGGCTCAAAGTCTCCTTCAGTGCAAATTTCAGCCAGCAAGGTGACCTTGCATAAGCCTCTTCTCTAGGCCGCCGGACCTCGTCTGCAAAGCAAAGCTTGGAAGCCAAGAGACTGGACCTCAGAACCTCTTAAGAAAATTAAGAACCAATGCACATTGAGCACCTGCATGAGAAGACGATTTTGCAATTGCAGGCATCGCTTCTTTGATTGTCCTCACTTGACCAGTGAGAAAACTGAGGCCCAGAGACATGGAGTGACTGACCAAGGGCACACAGCAAGGCAGAGAAGAGCTGATACTAGGACGCAGACCCGAGAAACTGTGCCTCTTGCTCCTCCCTGTGACCGAACCAGCTAAACCCACAGAAGGAGCCTGCTCTGTGGCGCCTGCTGTGACCCTCGCTCCCCATCCCATTCTCAGATTGTTTACAAGCAAAGAAAAATGAGGCTCCAAGGTACTAAGTTACCTGCTCAAGGTCACCCAGCCATTTACATCAGAGCCAGGAATCCAGGCAGATGTGAATTCGGGCTCACACCTCTTCCTGGGCCATCACACAGCCTCCAGAACTCCCACCCCGTGGTGGGAGGCCAGGCTTCTCTGAACCTGTCTCAGACCTGGGCTGGCTCAGAGCAGCGAAAGGTTCCTCCTGCAACTGCTGGCTGAATACCTGCCCGTCACCACAGAGCCTCCAGGGTACCAGGCATAGGTAACTGCAGATGCCCCGGCCCCAACTTATCCTCTGCTCCTTCGAGTTATGCTCCTCCTTGGAGGGGAGGGGAGGACAGCTCTCCTTGCTCTTAAGGCAGTTGGCAGAGCAGAGGCTGCTGCTGCTCCAGCTTGCTGCCTGGCTGATTGAGAGATTACTCCTAAGCCCTTCCCATTCTCCAACCCCTTCCCCCCCACTCCTCCCTCACCCTCGCCCCTGGCAGGACCACACTGGCTGGGGACTCGGAGTGCAGAGCCTGGAACTGAAGCAGGACAGCTGGACCCGCTCCCTCCTAGCATGAGCTCCTCAGACTCTTGCCTCCCACAGGGAAAGGGACTTCTGGGTCCTCTCAACACCCCACCCCACTCCCCCAGGGCTGTTCTGCAGCTGCTGGAGAGAAGCAGGATGAATGAATTTCAGGTTTCTGGAGGAGACAAGGGAAGAAAGGTTGGAAACTAACTCTGCCAGAAAACTGCTATGTTTGAGATTTTAAAAATTTCCCTTCATTTCCACCACAAATCCATTTCTTCCCGGGACCTCGAGACATGGGCTCCTCTTGTCTGGCAGAGACACAGCTGGAAACGGGCTCCCTGAGCAAGAAGGAGGGTGAGTTAAACTTCGGGGGAAGAAGTCAGTGTTTGCTCCAGGGGTGGGTGTTGGCAGGACATTGAAGCATCCTTGGCCAGAATGCTGTCTCCAGTGACCACCTTTTCCCCCATGCTCTGGAAGGAGCTTTGTGTGCTGGCTGTTTTGGGGGTGGGGAGAAGACAGTGGATTGCAACGTTGGGGTTGTGCAGTCAACGCAGAAAGTACAGTTTTTGGGGTTCTAGAAAGAACCCCAGGCTGGGAGATAGAGTCCGGGGTTAGGTTTAGATTTGTTGTGTGACCTTGGATGAGTCACTTCAGCTCTCTGGGTCTTGGCTTTTGCCATCAGAAAGTGAACCCACTTGGGAAGGGCTCCCTGGATTTCAGAACCCTCCTCTCTCTGCAGGCTGCTCATCTCCCTCTGGCCCTGCCTTGTAAACGGAAGTAATGTATGCAGAGTAGCCTAATGCTGTATGGGGAGCAAGTGTGAAATGCACAGGCTGTGATTCAACCCTTCGCTGTGTCGACTGGCTCTGGAATTGAGAGGAACTTTTATTTCCACTCAGCGGCCAAGTGTTTCTCTTGATCGGAGTGCGTCTTGGAATGTAAGGTTAGAGATGCTCTGGAAATGGCTCTGGCTCCAGTGACTAGCCTAGGAAATGGTTGCAGGATGCTGAGGATGAGCGCTATCATGGAGGTGAACTTTCAAAGGGCATGGGCATAATCAAAAATCAGGTGCCCCAATTAGGTCTGAAACAGAGAGAGTATTTTGCAGATGACAAGACCAAGGCCAAGAGAGGGGGAGTAACTGGCTCAAGGTCACACAGCAAGGGTGGCTGAGACAAGTTTCCAATGAACATGGAGGAGTGTTGTCACAGAAAGTAAAGTCCTCCAAATGAGAAATCAAACAAGAGGGACAAGGTGACCATTGTGGTGCTTCTTCTGAGAGTCAGAAACCAGCTACCATGGTCACATTCCTCCTTAGTCAAGCTTTCTGGGCCTTTGTTTCCTCGTCTGTAAAATGGAAATGTTAATGTGTAACGCATGGGGTTATTGAGATGAGTTACAGGTGACTGGTTTGTCAGAAGCATCTAGAAGTACCCTTAATATACACTTCATGAATGTTACTGCATGTAACCCTCATTGTGCCCCATGAGGTGGGCACTCAGACTTTCCCAGCTGTATATATGAAGCAAAGGATTTAGAGTCTGCGTAATCTGTGTGTGGTAGCAGCCCATAAAGGGAACCTCTTACACACTTAAGCTTTGTTTTTACCAACTTGCAGGTTGGTACAAGTCTTGTCCTGGAATGAATGATGCTGAGATCAGAGAGGTTAAGGTACATGCCCGAGGGCACACAGCCTGGAAGTGGCACAGTTCTGATTTGCTCAGCTCAGGACCAAGCTCCCCAAGTCCCAGTCCACATACTGTTGATTCCAGGAAGATCTTCTGAGAGATAAGTACATGCTTCACCAGGAAGGGATGGCATTGTCTCCTTTTGTTCACTGACGGATCCCAAGTGCACAGTAGGTACCAATAAATCTGTTAGATGAAAGAATAGAAGAATAAGTAACGCAGATGCAGAGGCAGGAAGGCAAGCCTGAGCAAACATCTGTGATCTCCAGGGCTCTGCCTTGAGACTGATTCCTCTCGCTTTCTTGCTCCATTCCCCTTGGAGGCCAGGATGTCTACGGCAATGCCCATAGCTTCCAGAGTCAGGCGCCTGTACCCCAGGTACCACTACTCTGGCTCCTGCAGCCCTTTGAGCCAGCTCTCGCCTGGCTCCGTGGAGCCACCGTCCATCAAGGGCCACTACTACCGCAGGGCCCGCAAGGTGGGCGCGCTGGACGCCTCCCCCGCGGCGGACCTGAAGAAGGAGATCCTGGTGAATGTTGGCGGCAGAAGGTACGTTCTTCCCTGGAGCACGCTGGACGAGTTTCCCCTGAGCCGCCTGAGCAAGCTCAAATTCTGCCGGAACCAAGAGGAGATCTCGCAGCTTTGTGACGATTACGATGAGGACAACCAGGAGTTTTTCTTCGACAGGAGCCCCAGTGCTTTCGGGATGATCGTGAGCTTCCTGGCGGCCGGCAAGCTGGCCCTGCTGCGGGAGATGTGCGTGCTATCTTTCCAGGAGGAGCTGACCTACTGGGGGATTGAGGAGGCCCACCTGGAGAAATGCTGCCTGCGGAAACTGCTGAAGAAGCTGGAGGAGCTGGCCGAGCTGCGCAGGGAGGAGGCCGTGCAGCAACAGAGGGAGGCGTGTGGCCCTGCCCTGGACACCTCGCGCTGGGGGCTGGTCATGAACTGGCTGCGGGAGATGGTGGAAAACCCGCAGTCAGGGCTGCCCGGGAAGGTCTTTGCTTGTCTGTCCATCCTCTTCGTGGCCACCACAGCGGTCAGCCTCTGTGTCAGCACCATGCCTGACCTGAGGGCCGAGGAGGACAAGGTAAGTAGCTTCTGAACAGGGTTCATTTCTCCCTTGGGCACAGTGCCCAGGGCCACAAGACTTGCAGCTCGTGAAAACATTTTAATGCCTTTGAAAACAAGAAGGAAAAAAAATTAATAGTATTCAGCGTGGGTTGTATTTATTTTTAGACCAACACAGTCATAAAAGAGAATTTTTAATTTATTTTATGGGGGAAAAGGCCCACAAAGGCCTAAGTACCTTGGGTCCCACCCAAGTCTTGAGGTGGCCCAGCCTCTGATAGTGAACCCTGAACATTAACAAAGCTACCCCTATTCTAAGTCTAAGTTCTAGAGCCAGCCTCACAACTCCTGGCTCTGTGACCATTGGCAATTTGCTTCATTTCTCTGAGTCTCAGTTTTCTCCTCCATAAAATGGATAGAGTTCTATGCATTCAAGGCACTCATCATGGGTTAATTGAGCAGCTATGCTGTGCCATGCACTATGCCAAGCCAAAACCCCTATCTTCTTCAGCCATCATTGGTGAGCATCCCAACTCCATTTTCAGATGAAGAAACTGAGGCATAGGGCATTTAGCTCCCTCACAATTATAGTGTAAATATGACAATGGTGGCAGATGTACTCTGTCCTCAGTTTTCCTGCTTCTTCACTCCTGAGCTTCTCAGTCAGGCTTACTGAATGGGGAACTGAGATATAAGTTAACTTCTAAGTGACTCCACTCCAGGAGGCCAGAGCAAAAAATGTCTTGCCTACCCCTGCACTCTCTTTTCAGGACCTACAGGGATCCCAACTTCCAGGGGGTCAGATGATCTGAGAAATGAGATAAGAATCTAACATTTTGTTGGGAAGGTTATAGAAGAGCTTCAAACTAATTTAAAATGTTGTTCCTGCCCAGCTTTATACTCTTCCATGGCTCCCCATTACCCTAACCTCCAGGTATTATTGTACCTGGAGGGAACCCCTAAATGAAATGTACACATAAGACAGTGCATTCTGTATGTGACCCATAGCCATTGTCAGTCAATGTAAGTTCCCTCCCCTTAAAGATGTATTCCAGGGCAATATGGTAGAATCAGAGAACTTTCCAGGTAAAAAGGACTTAAATGGAGAACCAGCCAGGTCCTCACACAGAGTAGGATCTTGACAGTTATTTGTTGAGTAAAATGATCTCATCCAATTTCTAAATGTTTAGTCCCAAAGCAAACCAACCAAGATGTTAGACTTTTCAACAGCCTTTTCTCCCCATAGAGGACTATAGTTTTAATCATAGGCATTTTTCATTCTTCAGCACAATATCATGCAAGTTAAGATCCTGCTTGTTTGCAGAAATATTTACCTGTGGACACTGCAGTAAAGAGAGTAGGGACAAAATAAATGGCCTTTGTCCCCCAAATCTTAGAGGGTACCCTTGATCCCAGCAATCGGGGAAGGACCCCTAGATTTCCACCAGCTTGTTCCAAGGAGCTGAAATGGAGACTGGGCAGAGGAACAAGGACTTTTCAAAGCCCACCACCTTGAAAAATTACCCAGGGTATGAACCTAAGCTTGGTTTAATGGAAACTAGGAAAATCAAATCAGAGGCGGACGAAAGGCTGAGAAACTAGGCAGCCCCGAGTCTGAGCTGAGCAATCAGGCTGTCATTTCTGGTCCTGGAGTAAGAGAGATGTCACCTTATGAAGCCACCTTTCCTTGCTCTGGGAGATGTGGCCCTTAATATAAGCATGTCTAATTCTGTTTCCATAGTCATGAGAATTTAGAGAGCCAGGAGGGTGAGGATGGAAGGGGCTGGCTTTGTTCTTTCAAAACCATGTCTTTACATTTACATAAAAAGATGATGTTCTCTTCCAACCTCCAGTGCCTGGTATTTTCTGTTTGCCCCCAGGGATGTCAGTCTGAAAGCCACAATTCAGCGAACTGGCTAAGGATGCTGGCCAGCTGCTTCTGGGGACAGGTGGTGCAGCAAGACCGGGGCTCAAGCGGTCCCCAGGGTCCCTGGCACCACCTGCTCAGATATATTAATGCCACCTGTGGTGACAAACACCCCTGGGCTATGACCCGCAGAACCCCTTCATCAGACAATGAAGAAATGTAATGCTGGGTTGGAGCCTTAGAAGACACCCAAAGAGAGCAGTCTTCCTTTTCCTTTTTCTTCTAACTTTTCACAGCAACATCCCTTGGTGTAAACTTAGCAGTTGGGGTGAAAGGTCTGTATCCCAAATTGCAAATTAAAATGGAGGAGAGAGGAGTTAGTATAGACAGAAAAGACCAAGCCAAGTGCCTAAGCACCTGCGGGAGCATTCAGACCTTGCCGGATTCCAGGGGAGGGGGTCTCATCTCTGCTGGGGTGAAAGAACAATGTTAATTTAGGGACCCTGATGAGGCTGGCATTTGACAGAATGAACTGAGTCCTTGCAGCATCTTTAGAAAGTGGATACTAAAGCTGCCCCCATTTTACAGATGAGGAAACTGAGGCTCGGGGAAGTTTGATCATTTGCTTACGTAAATAAGTGGCAGAGCCAGGATTTGTGCTTACCTATGCTTGGCTTTAAAATGTCCTTCAATACTGGGCCACTCACTCTGCCTTTGGCTTCCATAAGACTTAGTGTGTTGGAAGCAGCCAGACCTTGGGAAGTGCTTCTTTGGTGGGAAGGATTGGACTGCAGATGCTCTCAAACTGAATCCTGGTCTCCCTGCTTCATGAACTCAGTGATCTCAGAAAAGTCAACCTTGTTGACTTGAGCCTCAGCTTCCTCATCTGTAAAATGGGGATGCTATTGGCCTTTCCATGTAAGCAGTTGGAAAAAGGCTGACACATAAGGGGTACTCAATAAATGGTAGTTGTCATCATCATTACTCGTTTATTTAGTACTAGTTAACAGGAACTCACAATATTCATTCAACAACTATTATTGAGTGACTACTCAATACATTTTTCTAGATGCTGTCGTTAAGATAAATTTCTTACCTTTTTTGAGCTTATATCCTGAGCATCTCTGCTCCATTTTTTAAAAATCGAGGTAAACTTCACATAACAAAATTAATTATCTTAAAGGGAAGAATTAATTTAATGGCAATTTAGTACAGTCACAATGTTGTGCAGCCAGCTCATCTGCCAAGTTCCAAAGTGTTCCCACTGCTCCAAAATAGAACCCTGCACCCACTACACAGTCATTCCCCATCCCTCTACCCACTGCACCCCACCACTACCCCGGCAACCACACATCTGCTTCCTGTGTCCATGGATTTCCCTGTTCCAGATATTTCATGTACACAGAACCATACAATACGTGGCCTTTTGGTTCTGGCTTCTTCATTCACTTAGCATAATGGTTTGAAGGTTCATCCACATTGTAGCTTGTGTTCATACCTCATTCTTTTTTGCAGCTGAAGAATAATCCACTGTCTGTTAGTCACAATTTGTTTTCTATCTATTTGGTGATGAATATTGCAATGTCCCAGATTCTTTGCTCCCCTCTGCCCAAATCTTCTGCAGAGATGGTCAACTCTGTCATTCATTCCTAGCGACCTTCCACACGGCCTCAGCTTCTGCCGGGTAGCTCTGCTGGTCAGAGCACGTTCCCTTCCTTGGGGGAGGCTGAAGGTCACTGTCAGCTGCAGTGCAACACTCATTCCTCCTCTCTTGACCTCTTTCTCCCTCTTTATTATTCCTGAGCTATCCCAACAGCTGCAGACAGACAATGTCTTATCCCGGGAAGGAGCCAAAAATCTGTTTTGCTAGTCCTGGGTTCAAATCCCAGCCCCGGAGCTCCCTGGCTCAGCCCTTGGATGAGTTGCTCTTTCTCACCTATCAAAATGAATAATAATAACACCTGCTCAGAGGGTCGCACTAGGACTGAATAACCTTATTTATCACGTGCTGGCACAGAGTGAAGCTGGCTGTTTTACCAGCCTTTGGGACTCAGCTTGAACCCCTTCCACCTGCTCTTCTGCTTTGCTCATCCACTGCTCTCCCAGCTCCACAGCGCGCCAGCCACTTTATTCAAATGTCTTCTCCTTCTGTCTCCAGTGCCTGTCCCCCTCCTCCATGCAATCAATAGATCTTCCCTGAAGGCCTGCTCTGCCGCTGTGCTGGGGACTCAGGGGTGACAAGCACAGGCACCAACCTGCTTTCCTACTTGCCTGGCAGCCTTTGCTTATTTCTCTTCCCACCTTAGATTCTACTTCTGTCCCAGAGGTTTGCTTACCGCACGCATCGGATTGCAGCTCTGCCCTGGGTGGTCACGGGACCACAGTGGGGCTCAGGTGGGACAGCAGAGGCTCTGCTGTCCCCTTACATTGCCCCTTACATCTTGTACTATGGTTTAGGCATCCCACTAAGGTGCAGGGCTGGATCCAGTGGAACTACTGGGGGCCCCTTGAACCTGCAGCAGACTGTCCAGAGGCTCAAATGAGGAAAATCGCAGGCAGGAAGGAGGGAGGGAGGGAGGGAGGCCTGAGCTTCTGAATGAGCTGTCTGGGCAGCGCTGAGCTAAATGAGAGGTGAAAAGTGGCTGACTCTGGTCATAGTCCCCAGTGGGCAGGGCGTGGGGGCTGCAGGTTCAGTGAGGGCGGGTGCTGGAAGTGCCATCTAGGAGGGACTTGGCCAAATTGTTGACCTTGGAGCTTTCCCCACACCCTCTGTCTCTCACAGCGATGTCTGCCAGATATCCCTTGGGAATATGACCAATGCTCTTTTCATGTGGGTGCAACTCAACTTTTGGGCTGCAATTTCTAACCCCTGCCTTTGATAAAAAACCTCATGCTGGGGCCAGCTCTTCCTCCTCCCTCGTCCCTTTCCTGGATCACAAATCAGCTCCATAAACACCTGCCTAGTCTCTGTAGCTTCTCTGTGTTTGGTGATATTTGGTGATTGCGCCAGGGAATTCTTAATCTGGGTTTTTGGTTTTGGGGCTTTTTCTCCCCAGCTGAACATCCTTATGTTTCGGCCAACAAGTTTGCCCCATTTCCTGGAAGGGGCCCACCTTTCCTGAGTCTGTAGTTGACGCTGTTCCTCTGGCCTAGTTATGCTCTCTGCCTCAGGGCCCAGCTCTTAGGCCCCATCAGCCTAGCTCCACACAGCCTCAGAGCCCCTTGTCCCAGGGTTGGGGAGTTGGGAAGAATAGGAGGGCGGGGTGGGGGTGGGGTGCAGGGGAAGGGGAAGACCTGGGAAGGCTTCAGCTCAAGGCAAAGTGGAAGCCAGTAGAGAGTTATGGAAGGGTCACAAAGGAGGCACAAGATGCAGAGAGGAAGGGAGAAGCCAGGAAGAGGAATGAATCAGCACAGTCCCCACGGAAAAGTGCCGAAATAATCAGCCCAGACTTGAGGACAAGGCCAGAGGCACAAATGGGGAAAGTCACAGGCAGGCAGGAGGGAGGGAGGGAGGCCTGAGCTGCTGAATGGAGCTGTGAGGCCAGCACTGAGCTAAATGGGAGGTGAGAAGTGGCTGAATCTGGCCATAGTCCCAAAGGGAGAGCTGGCAGGCATCGCTGTGAGAGGCAGAAGGGTTTGAGGAGAGCTCCAAGGTCAAGAATTCAGCCTAGAGTCCCTCCCAGATGGAACTTCTAGAAGCAGCCCTCACTGAACCTGCAGTAGTCTGCGGGGCAGCCTGTCCAGGTGGAGCCCCCGGACAGCGGCTTTGCCCTCAGAAAGTCCAGCACGCCATCTGACCCGGGAGCCAGTCAGAGCCGCTCCATTCTGGAACTTTGGGAAGAAGGCAGGGTGAGGCTGCAAGACCCCACTCACTGTCACTTCCCCCAGGACTGATTCAGCCCCTTCAGACTCAGACCCTGTTTCATTTTGTTTCTTAAGTATAGTTTATTGATTATGCTATTACAGTTGTCCCATTTTTTTTCCCTTTGCTCCCCTCCACCCAGTACCTCCTTTCCCTCCAGAAACGCCACCCCACTTAGTTCATAGTCATGGGTCCTGCAGCATGAGGCCTGTCCCGAAAGTATCGAGCCAATGTCAATATAATTAAAAGTTTGCGCAGCTGATACTTTTGGGACAGACCTCATAAGGTTTTAGAATTCACACTTTCCTGTATTATTCTTAACTTCCCTCTATTTATTTTATACCTACCAATTATGCTTCTTAATCCCTGCACCATTTCCCCCATTCGTCCCCTTCCCTCTCCCAGCTGATAGCCCTCCAAATGATCCCCATATCTATGATTCTGTTCCTATTCTGGTTGTTTGCTTATTTATTTATTTACATTCTGTTGTTGACAGTTGTGAGTTTGTTGTCATTTTAATGTTTGTAGTTTTGATCTTCTTTTTCTTAAATAAGTCCCTTTAACATTTCATATAATAATGACTTGATGATGATGAACTTCTTTAGTTTTACCTTGTCTGGGAAGTGCTTTATGTGCCCTTCCATTCTAAATGATAGCTTTGCTGGATAGAGTAATCTTGGTTGTAGGTCTTTGCTTTTCATCACTTTGAACACTTCTTGCCAGTCCCTTCTTACCTGCCAAGTTTCTTTTGAGAAATCAGCTAATAGTCATATAGGAACCCCTTCGTAGGTAACTATTCTTTTCTCTTGCTGCTTTTAAGCTTCTCTCTTTATTTTTAACCTTTGGCATTTTAATGATGATGTATCTTGGTGTGGTCCTATTTGGGTCTAACTTGTTTGGGACTCTCTGTGCTTCCTGAACTTGCATGTCTATTTCCTTTGCCAAATTTGGGGAGTTTTCCTTCATTATTTCTTCACATAAGTTTTCAATTTCTTGCTTTTCCGCTTCTCCTTCTGACATTCCTATGATTTGGATGTTGGGACATTTAAAGAAGTCCCAGAGGTCCAAAGCCTCTCCTTGTTTTTTTCAATTCTATTTCTTCATTCTGTACTGGTTTATTTTCTTCCTAATGTTCCAGAACATTGATTTGAATCCCAGCTTCCTTCCCTTCACCATTGGTTTCATGTGGATTTTCCTTCATCTCACTTAGCATAGCCTTCACTTCTTCCCTTCTGCATTTGCTGTTCTCAAGCATATCTATCAAGTCTGTGAGCATCTATATCACCAGCATTTTCAATTTTGTGTCTGGTAGGTTGGCTATCTCCTCATCAGTTAGTTCTCCCACTGGAACTTTGATCCGTTCCCTCTTTTGGGCCATACTTCTCTGTCTCCTCAACTTGATAGGCTCCTGTGTTTGCCTCAGAGTCTTAGGCAGAGCTGTTACATCTGTTATGTTGTAAGGAGCAGAGGCTTAGGTATTTGTCGGCTGGAGGTGACCCCTTTCACCATATTGTGGCACTTTATATGAGGAAGGGGTCTGAGAGGCAACAATGCCACTTGCTCAGTGCTTGCCCCTTTTCCAGGCACTTCTCCTGCTTCCCGTATGAGACTGATGCCTCTCTCTATCTGTTGTCCTGGCCGTGGTTCCCAGAGTGGGTAGGTCTGCAGATGTTATAGGACCATGGGATCCTCTAAACAAGTGGACTCTGCTGATAGACCAGCAGTTTCTTCCTCCACCCCAACCCCCACTGGTTTTCACAGTCAGAAGCAACGAGGCTTTATTTTCCCCAGTAATAGAACCGTAAACTGCATGGTCTGGTCTGGTGCTGGGAGTGCTCCCCAGGTGGCCCTCTCTACTTTTTTAAATGTGCGACTGTGCTTTCTGCCAGCTGACCACAGCTTCTGTCACCACCACTGCCTCCATACTGTGTCCTCTCTGTCCCAGCTCCACCCCTCCTACCTGTCTGGATGAGTATTTTTTCTTTACATCTTTGTTTGTTGGATTTCCATGCAGCTCGATTTTCTGAACTTCTAGTTGTCTCCAGTTTTGAGGTTGTTGCATTCCTTCTTAGTGTGGAGGGAGGTGCAGCAGGTCTACCCATGCCTCCATTTGGCTAGAAGTCTCTGGTTTGTTTTGTATTAAGACATAATTCACCCCTGGCTGGTGTGGTTCAGTGGATTGAGCACTGGCCTGTGAACCCAAGTGTCACTGGTTCAATTCCCAATCAGGGCACACACCCAGATTGCACGCCAGGTTTCCAGCCTGGTCCCAGGATGAAGGCAGATGAAAGGCAACCATACATTGATGTTTCTCTTCCTTTCTTTCTCCCCACTTCCATTCTCTCTGAAAATAATAAATAAAATATTTTTAAAAATATATAATTCACACCTTATAATATTCATTTTTTTAGAGTGCACAAATCTGGGTTTTAGTATATAGTTGTACAATCATCACCACTATCTCCTATAGTTTCTGAACATTTTTGCCCTCACATAAAACCCTACACACATTACAAGCTACTCCCCATTCCCTCAAATCCCCCAGAACCAGTCAACCAGGAACATACTTTTTGTCTCCATGGATTTGCTTTTCTGAAGATTTTCTATAAGTGGGATCATACAATCAATACCTGGCCTTTTGGGCCTGGCTTCTTTCACTGAGCATAAGAGTTTCAAGGTTCAGCGCTGTTGAAGCATGATCAGTACCTCATCCTTCTTTAAGACTGGATAATATTCCATTGTAAGAATACACCAAATAGTGTTTATTCACTTATCAGTTGATGGGCATTTAGGTTGTTTCCACACCTGGGCTGTTACAAATAATGCTGCTGTGGATGTTCATGTTCAAGTTTTGGTGTGGATGCCTATTTTTCAATTCCTTTGAGTATATACCGAAGAGTGGAGTTGTTGGGTCATATGGCAACTGTATGCTTAGCTTTTTTAGGAATCACCAACCTGTTTTCCACTCAGCTGGCTATTTTACATTCCCACCAGCAACGTTTGGGAGTTCTAATTTCTCCACATCCTCACCAACACTTGTTATTTTGTCTGTAGAATCATAGCCATCCTAGTGGGTATGGAGTGGTATCTCCCTGTGGTTTTGATTTCTGACCCAGTTTTAAAATAAAAATAAAAAAAATTAAAAAACCTTCGAGATGGAAAATTTCAGGCACTTAACAGTAAACAGAATAACATAATGCACCCCATGACTCAGCTTCCGCAGTTGTCCACATCTGCCTTTCTAGTTCTCTCTCTCTTCCCACCCCTCCCTACCTCAGTGGTTTATTATCAATCAGGTTTTTTTTTTACAGTTTTATAAGTAAAAGTTATAAGTATTGAAATGCACACTGTATTTAGCTATTCACTTTGACAATTGGATACACTGCCAGCCTGGAAAATTCTTATGTCCCTTCATAATCCATCCCTACCCACCCAGAGGCAGCTACTGTTTGGGTGACGCTGTCCACCCTAGACGAGTTTTGCCTGTTCTTGAACTTGACATGCAATAAACGGAGATGTACATCTGGTTTGTCTTGTGCCACCTCTGGTCTGCCCATGTGGTTGTGCCCCTCACACCTCCAGACTCCTCAGGTGGATTCACATTCCTCTTCACTGCCTGAGGGGAACAAAGCACACCTCATTCCTGCTGGTGACAAAGGCCACCAAGAGGGTTACCAGCCATCCTGGTTTCCCCAGGCCTTGAGGGGGTTCTGGTGACCCGGCATTTTCTATGCTCAAATCCGGAAAGTTCTGGGCAAACCAGAATGAGTTGTTCGCCCCACCTGCAAAGCACAACTGGAAACTTCCTCAGGGAGAAAAAAAGTAAGATTTCTTTCCTTTCTATTTTGCTTCAAATATTGGCTGGTCTGGGAATTGTATTCTCAGCTAGAGCCCCATAAATCCATGCTGCCCCAAGGCTGGCTGCTAACAGGGTATTTCTATGGGGATCAGGGCTGGGAGGTTGGTTTAGGCACGAGGAACAGAGCGGCAGTGCAGGGGGTGACTGCAGAGCGAGCGCCTGCTGCAGTGCAGGGAGGTGGCCAGGACAGCCAGGGCCAGGCTGCAGGAAGGAGATGGCTGGTGCATGCCTTGAATATCCAAACACTAGCACCAGAGGCAGCAGGGGGACCCAAGGAGCTCTCAGGAGTCACCTCCCTGAGCTATAGGGTTGCTGGCCTACAACAGTTATTCCCAGCAATCACAGGCTCTTAAGCCAGGAGGCAAACTCTCAGAATGTCAATGATGAAAGAGGCCTTGTAGGGAGAATCTGGCCGGGAGTCTGAAAAACTTCCAGATGCCTAAAAATCTGCATTTGTAACAAACACCCTGGGGGATTCTGATACTGGGCTTCTAAATCCTGCTTTGAGAAATACTGTTTTCTGTTCCAACGTCTTCATTGGAAACTGGAGCACAGAGGGGGATAATGACTGCTGCTTGGTCACACAGCAAGCTTGTAGCAGGATTGATGAATCAGGATCCTAAACTCCTGAGCCCTCCAGGATCCTAAAGCAAACCTGGGCAGGCAAGACCCCTCGGTGAGCTGGAGAATTTTCTCAGGTTCCTATAGAAGAATACAGCAATAAGAGGGGGATATTGTTACCCTTAAACAGACCAGGCAGGCTATGTCTGTGACCAGTCGCTCATCTCATAAAACAGCTCTGAAGCATGGTGTGCCTGCGGGTGTGGCAGCCTGTTACTTGCTTTACATGCAGCATTTCCATTCATCACAACTTCCGGCTCAGAGAACTGAAAGTCCAGAGAGGCTAAATGACATGCGTGGGTGAGCCGAAGTGTGGGATTTGACTCTGGGTCACAGTCTCCACACCCACAACAGCACTCCCAGCACCTCCCACCCTTTCGGTAGACTGCATACAAGTCAAGGGAGAAAGCCACCCAGCTCTGGACAGGCAGACAGAGATGGGAACAGACCAGCCAGTTTTTCTTCCTCCAGGGCCAGACATAAAGGACATTTCAATTTAGTATTTCTGTGGGCCCAGGCACTGGAAATAATTTCTTTTTCCACTACAGAGCCTTTTAATACAAAGAAAATTGCAGTTGTCAACATTTTGCTTTTCAACTGAGGCAACTGGCTTCAGTCATTCATTTACTCATCCATCATACACACACACACACACACACACACACACACACACATATATGAAGTTCTCAACCCTGGTTTCACATTAGAATCATCTATGGGGCTTCTGGGAAATTCTACTGCTCAAGTTCAAACCTAGATCATTGAAACAGAATCTCTGAGGTCCCAGCCCAGGCAGCGGGACTTTTTTCAAAGCTGCCCAGGGGATTCTGCTGTGCTGCCATGGCTGGGAGCCACTGCACGGGACCAGAGCCTCTCAAACTTTAACGTGCGTGAGAAACACTTGGAGGTTTTGTTAAAATGCAGGTCCTGATTCCTCAGGGATAGGGCAAGGCCCAAGATTCTGTGTTTCTAACAAGCTCCCCGGGAAGGTGGATGCTTCTGGTTCAGAGGACCACACTTTGAGTAGCAGAGGAGCTGGTGGGACGGTTAGAAGTTAGAGGTAGACAGTGTTAATAACAGGACAAAAAAATCCACAACAGCACTCACCAGACAGTTGTGCAAACAGTTGCAATCCATGTCACAGCATCTTTCTAGGGGTGTGGGATCCCTCTCTGCCCCACTAGCCTCCAAGCCCCTAGAATTGACATCTGCTTCTTTAGTACTTTATCCCCCCTACAGCCTAGCCCAGGGCTTGGTACAGGGTGGACCCTCTAGACATTTTTTCTTGGATGAATAAGCAAGACATGGCAGGCAAAGAAGTTGCAAAATAGCGTTTAATGGCTGAGAGACCGTCTACTATGTCTGTGAATTCACACAAGTCATTTCTCTGCTCAGAACCACATCTTGGGTCATAAAGTGAGGTTATGCTGCCTATTCACATCATCCCTGCAGACTTAAGTGACAGAGGTAGAGCAGTGCCTGGTACACAAGAGGTGCTTCTATGGGTGGGTGGGGAGGGGGACAGAGGGGAGCAAAAAGGGGATGGATGTAATACAACAACAATAAAATTAAAAAAAAAAAAAAAAGAGAGAGATGCTTCTACCAGAAAAGGTGGGGGTTTGCTGCTCTAACAAAGAGACCCCAAGATGGAATGGCTTTAAACAAAACAGAAATTGATTTCTCTCAATAAAGAGGAATCACCCTGAGTGGGGAAGCTTGCTTTTATTCTGAGACCCAGATATTTTTTTTCCTACCCTGATGCTTCACCTTCCCCTAGAGTGTTGGTTCAATGTGCTGGTTCCAAGTTGGGTTGCAGGGCCAAATGGGTTGTTCTGGCTCATGGTGAGAAAGAGTGTGCAGAAATTCATGCCAACATTGTAACTTCTGGATCCAGAGGTGGCATGATCACATGTTTACATTCCACAGGTGGGGAGTTGGTTGTTTGGCCACATCTAGCTGCCAGGGAGATTAGAAAGATGCTCTCTGGTCTAGCTGACCAGGCTCGAGCCCGACCAAACTTAAATAACTATGTATAAAGGGGGTGTCCTGGCCAGGTGGCTCAGTTGGTTGGAAAATTGTGCTATGAACTGAAAGGTTGCTGGTTCCATTCTCAGTCAGGACTCATGCCTAGGTTGCAGGTTCGATCCCTGGTTGGCACATGTGCAGGAGGCAACCAGTCCTTGTTCCTCTTTCACATCAATGTATCTCTCTTTCCCTTCCTCTCTCTAAAGTAAATAAATAAGCTTAAAAAGGGGGGCGTTGGTGGACAACTAAGTCTACAATACAACTCAATTGAGATAGACAGATAATATAGAGAGAGTATATAGTACATACAGAATATATAGAAAGCATATTTAATATGTAGAATCTATATATGGACTATTTCATATATATATCTATTGATATTAATATGGATACAGATAGATGGAATTGCTTTTCACCATGGTTATTTCCCCCCTCATTTCCAGTGCCCGCTCTACCCTGTGTTTTGTTGCTTCTCTAGGGCGAGTGCTCTCAGAAGTGCTACTACATTTTCGTCGTGGAGACCGTCTGCGTGGCATGGTTCTCCCTGGAGTTCTGCCTGCGGTTTGTCCAGGCCCGGAACAAATGCCAGTTTTTCCAAGGGCCCCTGAACATCATCGACATCCTGGCCATCTTCCCCTATTATGTGTCGCTGGCGGTGTCCGAGGAGCCCCAGGAAGCCGCCGACAGGCCGGGCGGGAGCTCCTACCTGGAGAAGGTGGGGCTGGTGCTGCGCGTGCTGCGCGCCCTGCGCATCCTCTACGTGATGCGCCTGGCCCGCCACTCGCTGGGGCTGCAGACACTGGGCCTCACCGTGCGCCGCTGCACACGCGAGTTCGGCCTGCTTCTGCTTTTTCTCTGCGTGGCCATCACCCTCTTCTCCCCTCTGGTCTACGTGGCTGAGAATGAGTCCGGGCGGGTCCTGGAGTTCACCAGCATCCCGGCCTCCTACTGGTGGGCCATCATCTCCATGACAACGGTGGGCTACGGAGACATGGTCCCGCGCAGCGTGCCAGGCCAGGTGGTGGCCCTCAGTAGCATCCTGAGTGGAATCCTCATCATGGCCTTCCCAGCCACGTCCATCTTCCACACCTTCTCACACTCCTACCTGGAGCTCAAGAAGGAGCAAGAACAGCTCCAGGTCCGCCTCCGCAGCCTGCAAAAGGCCTCCACAGCCAGTGAACACGAACTCCTGAATGATGTGGATGACCTGATCCTGGAGGAACCCACCTCCCCCATCAAATACATTTAACTCAAAACCCCTCATCACATGCCTGGACTTCAGTCCATCACCCTCTGCTGGCATGGGCTTGGGACATATGGTGGCAGCCCCTGAAGCTGACAGGGGCTCAAAGCCAACAATGGGGGTGATTGCGATTCCTGACCCTCTTGACCACCACCATCCAGGCTGACCCTCTCTGGGTTACTTGCATTTTCTTGTCTCCTTACCCATCTGTGAGCACATCCCGTTTTTCTGGGTTAGGTCAGTCTCCATTCTCATTTCCTTCCCAGCAGTTTTTAGTATTCCGAGCTAAATTCCATACACCTGCAGAACTGAGCCTCCAGAAGACCGTTCCTACCCAAAGATCCTCCTTTCTGGGCCACCCCCAGCACCGGGATGGTCCAGTCACTGCAAACCCATCTGATCAGATCTCTCCTCCTAGCCCCATCATGGGTTCCAGCAGGAATCAATAGATTCTCCTTCTGCTCACGACCACCAATGGTTTTCTAACATAGCCACCTTCCCCCTGCTCTGGAAGCTCTTACTAAGAAGGCAGAACTGGCCTCTTTGCGGTAAATTGCACAGTGGCTGCAAACCTGCCATCCCTCCTGAGTTGACTGGGACCTAGGCAGGAGTGCCACTTGCCAGCCTCAGTAGGACCTCCTTGACCAACATGGACTCCTGGTGGGACGTTTTCCAATTATCCAGTCCGTGGCCTTGACAGAAGCCACAGGGCTCAGCATTGTCCCTTGAGAGGATTGTTCCTGCTGATGGTTCTTCTAGCATAGCAGGGACTGAGGCTTTCCACCCTCAGCAAAGCCACCACAGTGTAGCTTCAGAGCAGAAACAAGGGCAGCCTTACTATCTGCCCCTCACTAGCCCCCTGGATCAAGCCTTTGATGCCAGAGGATAGATATCCTCAGCTTATGTTTAAATGTATCTACTTATTTATCCATTCAATCACTAATAAAATTTGGCCCTTTGCATCCAGTGTAGGAGGCGGATGTAGGACCAAGCCATCTGAGATCAAAGCAGTGCTCACTGAGACCAGAGGAAAGAGCAGTGAATTCTGAGCATTCAGCTCACAGATGTCCTCACGGAGACACAGGAAGGGTTGAGTAGGGTAAGGTATTTGGTTGTTAGAAAAATGGGTTGGGGTGAGAAGGTGGTGGGCTGTGGTTGGTGTGCAGAGGATTTGGAAGAGTTAGTAGATGGAAAGGAGGTGTTGGAGATGCTGGAGAAAGAAGTGATGTGAATGGACTACAGTGGTGAGTGATGACAATTGGATGGAATGCGGGAAAATCAGTTTGGAACAGAGAATAATTGAGCGATTCAGGTGAGACGTGAGGGCCCACCTCCTTCAAGTTATTAATTTTACTTGGGATGCCAAGCTCTGGCATCTTATTTATCATTCTCCAGCAAAACACACCTGGGGTAGGTCTCAGTGACACTTGCCATGAGTGATTCGGCCACTTCTCACTCCAGCTCTGCCTGTTGCTGGGACTGGCTGTGAACCCTGGCACCTCCATTTTCCTTTGTGTCACAAACCAGGCATCTTAACCAAGTGTGCAGGGCCGAAAAGAAAAATAGGTCAGACCATCACCAACATTGTGAGGTTCTATAGTTTCTTAGTACACACCCAGTCAAAATTCTTTACAAAATTAGAAGCAGAAAATTGGAATCAATTACTCACATGTGGGGTTTAATTAAATGGTTTATTTTTTATCCCCAGTAATTTCTGGAGGACTAGTCTAGCTTAGAGGAGCAGACTTGACTTTACGCTGATTGGATGGTGTTGGGGTGACAAAAGAGTTGCTAGGCAGCTTCTTTATCCCTAATGGCTGGAAGGGGTCTTGTGATTCCCAGAGGGCTTATTTTATCTGAGGCTAATGGATGTGACCATAGCCAAAGAGAGAAAATTTCCAGTGATAGGCAAAGAGCAAATGGCTCTACTTGAAGCCATTTTTATGTTGTATTGTAGATACATCTCAAAGAGGTGACTTTAAAATGTTGTTTCAACCTATCTCTCCAGCCAGAGTTGAGCTGGAATAGTGACTTGGGGATGGATGGGCCAATTCTTCAATGTAATGCAAGTGGGGCTCCACCCACTGACTATTTTAATGGCTTTTAGGACTTGAGAAATTGGTAAGTGGAAGGCCCATCAGAAAACAGTGTATGCAGAGAATTTCCATGAGAGAGTCTGAGAACCTATGGAGATTATGCATTTCAAAATGCACAGCTTTGAAAAGAGGTCCGATGATTTCATCAGATCCTCTGAGGAATCCATGACCCTGCAAAAAAGGATAAAAAGTTCTTAAAGAAGTCAGCTCCTGCATTTTAAGATGGAGAGACCAAGGCTCAGAAGGGGAAAGCCACCTGCCTGAGGCCACATAGCCAGTTCATTTAGTTAGATCCAAGTATCCAGGTTCCTGCAGTGCACTCTTTGTAGAATATATGTGATGCTACAGCTCTTAGGCTCATTTGAAACAGTGCCCAAACTCTCAAAGAAAATATTTAAGACAAGATTATAATGACACTCTGCCACGCTATCCTGAGCAGAGTAGGTGGGGCTGACCTGGGATATCCTGAGTACCTACTCTCACCCTTCCTTCATTGTCTAACAGTGAACCTGGAACTTGGTTTCACTGGGCCTTCCTTTTCCCATTGATCTCATGGAAACGGTAGGTGGGATGCCCCTCCCGGCATGGACAGTCTATGATTCTGGAAAGTAGAATTCACTGCGATAATTTACACCACAGAGGGGCAGATAAGGAACAAGGAGATAGGTGAGAAAGAAAAACAGACCATGGTCCCTGACTATCCATAGAATTGCTCCCTTAGCAAAAACCAGCAAGTAGTTCAAGTTTAAACAGGATTTCACTAAGATCTCTGTCCACCAGCTGCCTGCCATAGTCCTACCCACCCGACCTTGGCTCCTTAGCCCACCTGTCCCTGGCCCTGCGCCTGCCAGAACACCTGCTACATGGCTATTCATGCCCAGCTGCCTGGCCCTCTCCAGCAGCATCAAACTCCCTGCCTCCCCTTCCTTGGATTGAAATGTTAATCATGGGCATTGCTTATTGAATGATACCTAGGCAAGTGATTTGTTAATGTTTTTTTTAAAGATTTTATTTATTATTTTTAGAGAGAGGGGAATGGAGAGAGGCAGAGAGGGAGAGAGACATCAATGTATGGTTGCCTTTCACCTGCCTCCAGCTATGGATCTGGCTGGAGACCTGGCTTGCAACCTGGTTATGTGCCCTGGCTGGGAATGGAACCAGCGACCTTTGGGTTCTCAGGCCAGTGCCTTATCCACTGTGCCACCATCCAGGGCTGATTTGTTAACATCTTATTTGGACAAAACAATATTGCAAGAGCAAAAATAGTACCTAGAACACTTAAATACACCTCTTTTTTAAACATGTTGCCCTATTTGCTTTATCAGTTGCTCTATTTTGTATTATACGTACATAGTACGTTTTTCTGGACCATGTGAGAGTAAGTTGGCTACATCAAGTCCTTTGCTTTCAGAACTTTAGAATGTGGTAGTTGAAGGCCTTTTGGAAGAGCTTCGCTCCAAGGGTCCTTAGCTCAGAGTTCCCATGAGGGTCTGTGGCCCTCATGGAGATGACATGTAACAAAGGATGTGTACATTATGTTGTTTCAAAGTGTCCAGAGATATCATCACATTCTCAAAGGAATCCATGATTCTCCCTCCAAGTCAAAAGGTAGGAAGCCCTAAGGTAAAGCAGCTCCCTCACTGTAAGATGGACAGCCCAGGAAAACCTGAAATACTTCAGGGCGTAGTCCCTAAGAGTGAGAATATTCTCTTGTAAAACCACATGCAGTTACCTATGTTAGCACATTTAACTTGGATGCAATATTTTAATTTAATCTACTGTCTGCTCCAATATTGTCCACTGATGTAGTAATATCCTTTGTAGCCTTTACCCCTCCAAGATAGGGTGCAGCGTAGGATCAGATGTTGCATTTACTTGTCCTGTTTCCTTAGTCTCCTGTGGTCTGGATGACGTTGAAATTTTGGGTGCTTTTTTTGATGTGGATGATATTGAAATTTGGGGTGTATATAATGCACCCCTTTGATAGAACTGTCTCAATTTGTGTGTGCTCCATGCCTCCTAGCGCTTAGATTGAGGCTGTGCATTCCTGGACAGAGGCTGCATTTGTGAGGCTGTGTCCCTCTCCAGGTATCACATCTGGGGACACCACACCCTCCAGTGACATATACCCTTTATTTAGCAGGTGATCCCAGGAAACACTGGCAGGGGTGTGGAGAGTAGGAAAGGGAAGGAGAGTTGGGAAGTGCTGGCTGGGCCCAAAGGTATTCAAAGAAGAGACAAAATTTACTTCTGCTCCTACGCAGACCAGCTAGAATGTGATGGAAGGTCAGTATGTGCCGGTCACCTTGGGTCACCTCTGGGAGAACAGGGTGCCTCGAAGATGAACGAATCCCTGAGACTCAGGGCAGCTGATCTCTTTCCAACTGCCACCAGGAGGGGACCCTCCATTGCCCTTTCCCTACCCTGCAAGCTTAGGAAGGCCTGCCTCACAGCTCCTTAGAGATAAACATGCCTTTAGGGTCATCACACCCAACCCGCTTATTTTATAGTTATGGACACAGAAGCCCAGGGAGGGGACTTAACATGGCACTTCACACAGCCAGGGTTGACAAAGCTAGGACTGCCAGTCCAGCACCCTCAGCTCTGCCTCCTGATCCTTGACCAGCACCCGCCTCATCTAGCACCAAGCCCAGCCCTGCCTCTGCGCAGCCTGCTCTAGATGACGCAAGGAGAGCGTGTGGCTGTCATAACTCACCTTTGCTGTGAGGGGGATGAAGCCAAGGGAAAAAAAAAAAACAAATTTGGAGGCCCTGCACTAAAATTAGCCAACCTCGCTGCTCCAAAGGCTTCCACTGTAGTCTGCCAATGTCTTAGCAGTTTCACCTGGCAATCCTGCCCGCGACTCTGAGAGGAACATTAAACAACGTAAAGACATGATGTTGTGGCTTCTCTGGTGTATTGAGGTGGGTCTAATCTCAAAGCCTGCTGGGGCTGACATTGGGCTGAGGGAGGAGGTGGGAGGGCCCTCCAAGTGAGGGGTGACAGGGGTAAGGTGTCACATACCCCAGGGCCACTGCCAAGTCAGAAGTGAGGAGGGGCGGTATTTCTTATGTGCCTGCCATGTGCCTGGCCTTACACTAGCTCAGTGGAGACAGCAGGTACCAAGACAGATGTGCATGTGGGCGTGGGTGGATGGGAAGAGGGGACACCACAAATAAGTCAAGAAGGAAATAGGACAAGCAGAGCTTGTGACAAGTGCTAGGAAGCAAGAGGGGTAATCGTACATGGGGGCATGGGGGTGTGAAGCTGAACTGGTTTCTGAGGTTGCGATGGATGTGTCAATATATGGTTCCTCTTCTAGTCTCTCTGCAGGTAGGGGGAGGCAGGGCTGAAGTTCTGGTCCTTGGAATGCAGTTGAAGGGGCTCGAGCCACTGCAGGGCCAGTTGCAAACACCCCCTGCATGATCCCCTACACTCTCCCTCCTGACCCCCACCCCGGCCACCGGCACCCCTGCAAGTCACATGCAGCCTCAAGGAACACTCAAAGTTTGTTTGTTTGTTTTTTTAAGATTTTATTATTTTTAGAGAACGGGAAAGGGAGAGAGGCAGAGAGGGAGAGAGACATCAATGTATGGTTGCCTTTCACCTGCCTCCAGCTACGGACCTGGCTGGAGACCTGGCTGGAGACCTGGCTTGCAACCTGGTTATGTGCCCTGGCTGGGAATGGAACCAGCGACCTTTGGGTTCGCAGGCCAGCACCTTATCCACTGTGCCACCAGCCAGGGCTGAATACTCTAAGTTTTAAGGCAGAGTTTAGTAAACTACACTCAGCCCTGCCTGTTATTGTAAGTAAAGCTTTATTGGAACACAGCCAGGCCCGCTCATTCCGATCTTGCCTAAGGAGCTTTTGGGCTGCAGCAGTACCCCTGAGTTGTGCAGTAGGGACTGGTATGGCTTTCATGCTCCCCTAAGAGCCATGGAACCACAAGATGGTAGCAGCTGCATCCTGACCTCTGCACGTGGAGACTTGCACTGGCAGATTGTTTAAGCAAGAGAAACATCTCTGTGTAAGCCACCGAAACTGGGGGTTGTGTGTCAGGGCAGTTGGTCCCCCCTTCCACCCTGTACCCCACGAAGTGCTCATTTCCTGTAGAAGCTTCCAAAGGTGTCCTTGGGCCAGAAATCCCCTGGCTGGTGGGTGAGGAGCCTGGCTCTGGGGATCTGCCACTCTGGAAACAAGAATCTGTACCCAAACTGCAGAAGCATATCTCTGGAGAAAATGTTCATGCAAACCCATTACCACCTCACCCAGAGCAGGGCCTGCGCCCACATATGGGGTCTTCTTAGCTGACACCTACACTAGCCAATGAAACAGTTCCTTCTCATGATGATCCTGAACAGTCCTTTAAATGTGCCTAAAAGTCACCAGCCTCTGTCCCCAGACCATTTCCAACTTCAGTGGCAGGGCCTGGCACACAGTAGGTGGGGAGCATATGCAAATGCCCTTCCCTTTCCAGGAAGGCTTCCTTGCCCTCATCACCAAGTACCCGCTGCGTGCCAGCCACTGCATTGGTCCCAGTCTCACCACAAGAGGGCTGGGCCTGCCTCCCCATCAGGCTTCTCAGCGGCATACACAATGCTCCCTTTATCTACCCCGTGTCGAGCCCAAAACACTGGGATCTCTAGAAGTAAATTAACCAACTCCAAGCTCACCCTGGAGACCACTAGAATGAGCCAGCAAGAAAATTTAGCAAGTCAGAGGAGGATGCTAGGCATGGGTGAGGCTACAAAGGGGTTGGAGATGTCAATGGTGTGACCTGCAGTGACAGCAGGAAGTGCCTTTTTTTTTTCAAATGTATTCTTGATTCATTCATCAACAAGTCTTTCTAGTATTAGACACTGTTTCAGGCACTGGGGCTTCAGCAGGGAAGAAAATGGGACTAGGAATAAAGCAGGGTAGGGGGTGGTACTGGCAGAGTGAGGGGTTGCAATTTTGTCAAGTGATCTGGAAGAGCTAAGTCATGACATTTGAATAAATCCTGAAAGAGGGAGGGGAGGAAGCCAGGTAGATAGGTCTCTGGAGCAAATGCTTTGGGGAAGAAGGAAGAGCAGGTGCAAAGGTCCTGAAGCAGGAATGCGTTTGGTTCTTTAAAGGATGGCATGAGGTACACCACCTCTGGAGTAGGGGAATTGATGGAGCAGAGAAGGGGTTGAGGTCAGGGGCCAATAGGGGACAGTGGGCAGAGCTCCCTGATGTGATGCTGGACACGCAGAATTGTGGAGCCTGCGTGTGCTCCCCTTCTGCCTGTGTGATGCTCCTTGCATTGCCTGGTCCTTCCTCCAGGGGTAGAGCCTGTTGGTCCTTCCCTCCTCTACATGGGAGAGACCACTAACCACTGGCAGTGTCGTTCTCACCTACATCCTTATAGTAATAGAACCCACTGAAACTGTAGCCAGATATCCATTTCTCAGGCACTGCTGCAGCGAGGTGTGGTGTGTAACTAAGTTTGGACCAATGGTTATGTGAGCAGAGAGATGTGGGGAACCCCTGGGTCATGTCCTTTAAGAAGAGCCACCTTCCCTTGATGTGAGGCTGGTGGACAGTCATCTAAGGACTGATCATCTCTGGGCTCTAATAAAAGCCAGAGCATGTGGCTTTGTTGCAGCATCTTACCATGCATTCGGTGTTTTTAAAAACTGTCATTTCACCACTGAATCATGGAGCAGTGACCATATACAGATCAGACCCTCCCTCTCTAGACTCTCACTAAGTTTCCTCTAGGTCTTTCTGATTGCTTCTAGAGTGCAGAGGGAAAAAAGGGCCACAGTGAAATGGAAATGTTCAACATGTCCCCTACATGTATTTTAGAACAGGGTGACTCTTTTCTCCCTCTAGCCCCCTCCTATCAAGAGGAGATCCTATAAATCATTAATTCCCCATTCAGTGCTTGTCTGCTGGGCACCTTCTGTATGGGAGACCCCACAAGGAGGGATGGAGGCAAACAATGGGCCCGCCTCTGGGAGCTGAGAGCAGGCAGGACGGTGACAGCCACTGACTGGGGACTGCCAACAGCCAGGATCAGCACTCCGCCCACATACCAGCTCATCTGTTCCTAATTTTGTACATGTGTGACCGACTCCCACTTGCTGGATGGGGAACTGAGGCTTGGAAAGATCAAGGGGCCCCTGGGGCAGCCAGGTCCACAATTCTGCTCAGCGGGGAAGGCCCCACACAGCGGAGGAACAGCATGGAGCAGGGCGTGCCCAGGTCCCAGAAGAGATCCCCAAGAGCTCCGAGCTGCCGGGAACCTAACAGCAACCTAACAGGCTTCCTGGAGGAGGCAGCATTTGAGTTGTGCCCAGTTAGAGTACATCAGTGTTGGTGAAACTCCACCTAGAGGAGATTAGGCCAAGAACATTAACAGACTGTCCACTTAAAAAGCAGTGCTCGTCACCAGTCTGCAATAATAAGTAAGCTGAGTGGAAGGGCCTGAGCGAACATTGGGAATATTGAGCAATGAGGACTGCCGGCAGGCAGGAAAGGATTGGGCACGGAGATTTACGCAGCTTGGGGACAGATATTACTTACTTGGCATAACACAGCAGTGTTTATGTCATTTTGAATAACTTGTTTACCCAGTGATTTTGCGACTAATGAATATCAAAGGACTCATTGCATACAACTGCAGTGCGGGTGGCTGGTATATTTCTGGATTTGGTTGTGGTCGCCATTGCAGCACAAACAGTAAATCAATGTAAAGTATCTCCTAAGGAAAATACAGTGTAATGAACAGGCTAATTAATAGGCTCGGGCATCTTAAAAATCCTCCCTGTCCCTGAAAACACTAACTGCAAAAAAATCATCATTTCAAAGTTGGCCTAAAAAGTTGTTTAAAAAGAAATAACTACCTAACAGTAAATAACTAGCTGTTTCTCAAACAAACACAACATCTATCAGTGCTTCCTGGCTTTTGAGGCCCCCCCTCCTGGTTCAGGCTTCCCTCCCTCTGGCCCTTGTCGCAGGCCTGGCACATGGGCATTCCTGAACACGCACCTTGCTGCTCCTGCTTGGACGACCCTCGCCTGCCCTCCCACAGCCACTTCCTCACCCTCTGCACCTCCCACCTCCAGGAACCCATGGCCAAGAACAGAAGTGAGAACGTCAAAGTCAGGAGGGAGCTTTACAAACCATGTCATCCAATTCTCATTCTACAAAAGTGGGTTGGGAATGTTGTCCAAGGCCACAAAGGCAATCCAGCAGCAGCCAAGACAGGGACCTGGACCCAAGGGCTGAGAAGTAGACGCCTGCAGGGGAACTGCAGCACCCCCTGACCCCCACGTCTCTCCTGGAAGTGACCAGACTTCCCCTGTGAGTTTCCTTGCCTGTGGAGTTGGTGGGAGGCTTTAGCTCCCAGAACTGCCATACAAGGTACTACAAGCTATATGCCCTCTAACAACACACATTTATTCTCTCACAGCTCTGGAGGTCCAAGTCTGAAGTCTAAGGTGCTGGCGGGGCTGGATGCTTCTGGTGACTAGGACAAAAACCATTCCATGGCTCTCTCCTGCTTCTAGTGACTCCAGGCATTCCTTGGCTTTTGGCAGCACCCCTTTTAGCTCTGTTCTCTCTTTACCTGGCGCCCCTGTGTCTGTGTGTCTCTTCTTCCAAGGGCCTAGTCATTGGATTCAGGGCCCACCCAAATCCAGTATGACCTCATCTTAACTTGATTATACCTGCAAAACCTCGATTCTAAGCAGGTAACTTTTACAGCTTTCAAATGAATGTGAATTGTAGGAGACACTATTCACTCTAGTACGCTCACAGGGCCCCAGGCCCTACCCACTTGCAGAAACCCAGGGGACCTTAAGAGTGAGGACTGGGGCTGCTGCCTGCCCAGGGCCTCGCCTGCCCTCCTGACTGGGGACAACGACCACACCATCCAGGTACCCCTCAACATGGGATGCTCACACCCACGGAGCTTGCTCAACTGGAGCCAGGGGGTCCCAAGAGTAGGCACCCCCCCTCTTTACCACCTGTCCCAGGTTGAGCCCTGAAAGGAAGGGAGGTGGAGCCTCCATCCTTCACACCTGAAGAGGCTATGCTCCCACACCTGCTGCTAACAGCCTGGACCCAGCAGGCTGGAAAAGAGGGCTTGTGTAAGGAGGGGATCCAGCTGAGAGCTGGCCATGGCTGGGCTTCTCTCCTGACAAACAAAAGGGCTCCAAGGCTACCTCTCCCCCAAACAGCCAACAACACATAGATGGCCCACAAACAGTTTCTTTATTCAAGCCCAGATCTGCAGCAGCCCCCACCCGCCATCACGTCAGACTCCTCCTATCAATTCCAACTTCACCCTGGGCACCCACCGTTCTCTCCCAACCATCCCTCACCCCTTCCCAGACACAGCACACCTCCAGGGGGCTCCAGCTGGGCTCAGGGACGTCAGCCCTCTGGAAGTCTCTTTCAATTCCTGAATTTGCCCACCAATGGCTTCGAGGGCCAAGCCCCCAGGCCCTGCTGCTCCAGGAGGAGAGACAGCTGCTGGCGAGCCTCCTGGTAGGGCCCAGCCTAGGTTAGCAGATGAGAAGGGGTGAAGGGTGGGTGCCTGCTGGGGGTGCAGGAGAGGACTGGAGGGGAGGGAAGGAACTGACCTTGGCCTCCTCGTAGGTCTTCAAGGCCAGGAGGTGGGACTTCCCGAGAGCTCGGGCAACTTGGCGGAAGGCCCGGAGGAAGGCTGCCTTGCAGAGGCGGGAGGGAGGCCCAAGGCCAGCACTGGAGATGGTGAGAAAAGGACATGAAGGTCAGAGGAGGGTGCCCCCCACACTATCTTCCATGCCATCACAACCTCAGGGGGTGTAATAGAGGGTCATGGTGTGGGGACAGAAGCCCTGGCCATGGTTACGTTGCTTTAGAGGCTGAGCTGGGGTTAGAGCCCAAGCTGGTGACTACAGTCATGCTCTTATCCCACAGACAGGGGAACAGGGATCCCTGCTGCCAGGCCCCTTCATCACCCCAGCACAGGCCCTTCTCACTCGGCTTTCACGCGGCCGGTGGTCACGTCCACAACCTCGACATCGGGGTCCCCCAGGCTCCAGTTGAGGCTCACGTCATGGCAGGTGTTGGAGGCAGGGTCTGAGGGAGCCACAGGCGGGCCTGAAAACAGGTGTAGTGTGGTACGGGTGTAGGGAGGTGGCAGGCATGACCCCAAGTCCCTGTCTAGGTTGGGCCGGGTGTGGATGGCACTGCTCAGCGTCGGGGGGTCATGGCAGGGGTCAGCTGTGGACGCAGAAGGATTAAGATAAGGTCTGAGGCACCATCCTTTCCTACAGATCACCCAGAGCCCGCCTTCCACCCTCACGCCCCTCCCGATCCTCACCCAGGACAAGGCTGGTGGCATAAAGGGGAGGCAGGAAGTGGGCCAACAGCGCGCCACCCAGCCCCAGCACGGCCCAGCGTGACAGCTTGTCGCTGGCTGAGAGGCAGCCCACGTGGGTGTCCCGGATCATGGGGGACACGAAGCACACGGGCTTCAGCTCCCCTCGGATGTGGGCCTGCAGGCGGAAGGGGGCGCTGTGCAGGAGGCTGCCCTCTGAGGATGGTGGTGGGAGGCTGCAGGGGCAGGGGAGGAAACCGGACCTTGGACACCAGAGCCAGGACTGTGCTTCTGACCCCACCTGGCACTGCCCTTCCAGTCCGTCACACAGGGGACCCCACAGGGGCTCCCCACATACTAGATGTCATGAGCAGCTCCCTTGGGGGTGTTGCTGATGTAGAAGTGTATGAAGATCCGGGGCTTGAGGACAAAGGGGAGCCCAGGCCCCGACTGGGGTGTCAGCACAGACTGCTCCCTGCCCTTGGGGCCACCATGTATTGCCAGCAGGAGCTGCCGGTACAAGAATCTGGGAGAGACAGGGAGGGAGCAACTGGGAAATGCTGCATCCTGAGCAGGGCTGCCTCGGAGCACCCACCCAGCCCTCCCTTCACCTCAGCAGGGCCCGGCGGGCGATGACCAGACCGTGGCAGTCGTGGAGCTGCCGGCCTGAGAAGTCCAGCCAGCCAGCACAGCTGCTGTTGCCTGTGCCCAGTGCCACCAGCTTGTAGATCTCCTTGGTATGGCCTCTGGCCCCTGGCACCTCTGCGAGGGAAGGAAGCAGAGGCAGCCAGGCCTAAGTAAAGTGAGGGATCCGTGGGGCTTCTGAGGTAGGGGGCTGTTGGCAAGGTGACCCCTACCTCTCTCCAGGATGACAGCAGCCACAGTCCCCTTACAGCCCCGGTATGGAGAGGCCTCATTCACCAGGTGGTCGAAGCCGGCGCTGACCACAGCTGCACAGCGCTGCTCGTGTGTCAGGATGTTCTCTGCATGTGGAGGAAAGGGAGGAGGTAGAAGCCCCACAGTCCATGCCCCTCCTCTCGTGACAGGTGTCAGGTCAACAGGGGCCCACCTACCTACATTCAGGTCACTGAGCAGAGGCCTGCTGGGAGTCTTTGGGGGCTCTGGAAGAAAGACAAGGGTATGGGTCGCCACGGGTGCTGGGGTCTGCCCTTCTGTCTTTTGACCTTCAGGAAGCCAAGCGGTTACATTGTTGGATAGGGTCATCTTCCCGAATCCAGTTCCTGGCTGCTCCTCTAGCAGTCCCTGCCCCCAGGACATTAGGGCAGGATTAGAGCCACTCCTCAGCTCCCTACAGGCTTGGTCCTAATGCCCAGACGGTCTCTGCAGCAACTCACCCTGCTCGCACGCACGTGCGTGCACTGTATCAGCATCTGCTCCCCGCTCCCCCGGCTGGGGCTCAGTCACCTGGGTGACCTGCCCCCTTACCTGGGCTGTCCAACTGGGTCTGGATGTAGTTGAGGGCAGAGAGAGCCGCCTGCTGTTTGGCCTCCTTTTTGTTGCTGGCAATGCCCGAGGGGCAGGCCACCCCGTCCAGTTCTGCCCATACAGAGAAGGGGCAGCAGGGGTCTAGGGAAGGAGGGGGCATGAAGTGGTGCCCTGCACTTCATGCCCGACGTGGACCCTCTCTCTAAGAAGGGGCACATCTGTCCCACTTGAGCCACAGCAGCTCTCAGCTGTGCTTCCTCCCTCCACCTGACACCCAGGACACCAGGAATGATAAGGGGAAAGACCGCCTGCTACCTCCCACCCTGGGCACAGCATGTGCCTTGCTGTGCTGGGCCACCATCACGAAGAGCATCCTCACAACCCCCTCTGAAATAGGTCTGCAAAACCCTCTTTTTACAAAAGGACACACAAAGGGTAGGCAGTGTGCCCGGGAGTGCCAGGATGCAAATCCAGGGCCGAGCTGGTCTCAGGATGATGGCCCTCAGTACATAGCACCCTGCTGCCTTTGCACACCTGCAGCTCTATTTTTCTTCTATGTTTGAAAGTTTCGAACACCAAACACTATCATTTCAGATGTTAACTTATGGCACAGAAGAAACATGAAACTCCTCGAACTGGGATCACTTGGTCAAAGGGTGTCAAGTTATTCCAGTTCATGGGAGTTGCTGGTACTTGCTGCTAAACTGTTTCCCAAAAGGACTGCCCTTTTAGAAGAGAACCACCATCTCAGCACTGCTCACTGGCACCTGGGTTCACCTACTTTAAAAGGGCATCAAGAATTTAACTGGTAGATACAGAAGGCAGGCTGGCATCAGAAAACCAACAGGCAGCAGCCAGCAGAGTACTAACTGAATCTGGCAACAATCATAAAAAACAAACAAACAAACAAAAATGAGGTGATAGTGTTAGGGGGAATAAGATACTCACACCACCTCCAGATGCCCCGCACCATGATTGATTAGGTACAAAGGGGAAAGTAAAGACACCTGTTGGGCACTACCTCAGTTCCAGCTAATATTGCCAGTGGCAAGACAAACAGGTCACAGGCCTCCTGCTGGGACTTACAGCCCACATGCACCTGTCAATAATGCATAACTTGAAGCCAAGCCAGAGAAAACAGAGGAATGCCAGTATGGGGACATTAAAAAATCAATGTCCTGAAGACAAAGGCAGACTGAGGAACTGTGTCAGATAAAAGAAGATTAAAGAGGCATAACAGATAAATATGAAAATTTGTGCTGGTATGGGAAAAAGAAAAGGCCATTATTGGCATAACTGGCGAATGTGAATGTAAATGGTAATCAGGTAATGCTATTACATCAACGTTAAATTTTCAGGTTATTCAAAAAATCAATGTGGATACTTACATATAAATAAATATATATAGAAGAAAGAAAGACACATAAAGCAAGGGTAGCAAGTGTTAAATGGGGAATCTGAGTGAACAGTTTACGGGAGTTCTTTCACACTCTTTGAAATTTTGTAAAAATAGAAAATAAAAACAAATGGCTAAAACCCATAGGTATTCATGTAAACAATGGACCAGGTAACTTAAGCTTAAGAGAGAGTCTGCCTCAGATCCTAGGCTCAGGCCCAGATCCCAGATCCCAGATCCCCCTATTTCATCTGGGGTTAGCCTGGCACGTGCTGCAGCCCCAGGCCACTGGACCTCACCTGCCGTCTGGTCTTCTCGGAAGATCAGGGAGACTCCCAGACTGGCGGCGTACTGTGTCAGCGAGGCCACGGCCTGGTCCGGCGGCAGGTCTTTGAGCTGCAGGCCCAGCTGTCCAGCTGCCTTCGGGAAGTCCCCTGCGGGCCCTGTCGTTGGTGGGTCAGAGACCCTCGGGGATCTTCCCATTCGACCCTCTAAGTCTTCCTGTGCCTGAGCTGTCCCCAGTACTCCGACTCCGGCCCCCACCAAGGGCCCCCCGTCTCCCGCAGCCGAGGCTAGGGCCTGCCCACCCCCCTCACTATCCACGCTGGGGGCAGGCAGAGGCTGCCAGGGATCTTGGCCAGATCTGGCAAAAGGACGCCTGGGGCTAATCTGCAGCGAAGCCGCCAGGCGGGGCTTCCTGCGACCACCGTCGTCTGCGCCCGGGCCCGCGCTCGCTGATAAAGCCATGGCCGCACGCGAGGACCAGAGAGGACGGCGGCTGATTTTAAGGCTCCGGCCGTTGTCACCAGCCCACCGGCTCCACGCGGAGAACACGTGGTGCAGCGCGCAGTGGCGAGCTCAGCCCCTACGCGCCACTGGCCAATGAAAGCGCGCAGAGCGCGGACAGCGCTCCAGCCAGAGGGAAAGCGGGTCTCTCGGACAGCCGCTGCCTGGGCGAGTACCAAAAGGTCACCTGGCCAACATCCCACTTTGGGGCAGGGGTTGGGGGCGGGGACGGTACAGGTGAACGCTGTCCTGGTTGGGTCCTGGGGACGCAAAGACTAGGGAAGGGGTCTGGGGACCCGAAGTTTGGCATCCTACCTCATTCCTGTGCAAGAATGCCCAGAAACCACAGCCGTCCCAGGAGTCTGCCCAGAGTTGCTTAGCTGAGCTTGGAGATCCTCATCGGGTAAGTGAAGGTGTTCTCAAGTGAAGCAGTCCCACAGCATCTTTAGGATCGACATTTATAACTGTAAACTGGGCCCTGGCAGGCTAGCTCAGTTAGTTAGAGCATCATCTTGATATGCCAAGGCTGTGAGTTCAATCCCCAGTCAGTGCACATATGAATAATGAATAATAAATCACCCCCCCACACACACACACAAACACCTCTCTCTCTCTCTCAGTCGGGGGAGAAAAAGCCCTATAAACTGTATGCCTTCCTGAAGCCAACCAGAAGTGCTCTCTAGCAAAATGGTGCCCTCCCCTTTCTTCTTCAAAAGGGATTTTGAGTGGACTCATAAAAATACCACAACACAGTAATCCTTTAAGAAGAGGGACGAAGGTTGAAGGTGAAATAGCAAAAAATAAGTTGAAATTAGGGATGAAGGAAACTTACATATGCCTGCTATGATGCAGCACATAATTGCTTGAAGGGAGCCAAAAATTTGAGTCTTACAGGGACCAGTGAATGGGAAAACACGACCCATAACTCAGTTCACAGTCTGTAAGACTCGTCATGTTGTTGCTGCAGATTGTTCCCTTTGGGTTTCACAGTGCCGTGTGGATGCTGAGGCATATAAGAAAGAGTTGGTGGAACCCGGAATTTCGTGAACCCATTTAATATTCACAAGAATCGTGCGAAATAGGAAGTTAGTTAAGCAGAGATGGAATTAGAAATCTGTTCAACATGGCCTTCACAATAGGGATTTGAGATTATTTCCAGAGCCCATACACCGCCTCCACTCGCATTACCCCTCCGCCCGGGAGGTGGCGCTGTAGGGCGCCCGTGAGGTCAGATCGGGAGGCGGGACTTTTTGCCTTCCCCGGGAGCTCTTCCGCCCAGGCCCGGAAGTCCGTTTATTGCTGCTGTGGGTTTGGTCCACGAGGGTTGCCGGAGCTAGGGTTCTGCTTTCGGGCTCGTTCTTGTCTCGAGGGTAGGTCCAGGATCAAGCGGAGGCCCATGTCCCAGACGAGCACGGCGAGAGCTGGGCCATGTAAGTACGCGCACCGCCCGCAATGCAGGCCGAGGGGGCCAGGAGAACTCAGGTCTGCCCTCTGGGCGGGTACAGTGGCTCCAAGCTGTGTGGCTTTGGGACTAGTCACCCAACATCTGCAGAGTGAGTGAGTCATTACCCACTAACTCGTGGAGTGGTGAGGATCCTACAGATGTGAAGCGTGCCAGCATCTGTCTGGTGTACAACGGTTGATGATGGTCCTCTGCTATTGAAAGTCTGCGGCCTGAAGCTCTCGTGGGAAGAGGAGGATAGGAAGTACGTGCCCGCCTAAGCGTATGAAGGGAGGGACTGTCCAGATCCCCGCATCCATCCGCTTCGGCACGCCGACTTTGTGTCATGTTTTGTGTGGTGGTAATGCCCCCTTGGAGGTCTGCAGGGACCTGGAGAGCCCGCGAGTGAACTTGGGAAGTTGAGGCTGCCTTGCCTAGGGGCTTTTCTGAGGTCTTAGGCTCCACTCGTGCTCTCAGACTGCTTGGGTTCGTCTGAGTCTCTTAGATTCCTTTCTCCTCTCTTTCATTTAGTCCTGGATTTGTTCCTTCAGTTTACTTGTACTGATTGTTACCATGTAGCAATGAGGCACCTGGGATAAATCAAGTCCCTTTCCCATGGGGACTATTGGAGCAGTTTTTAATCAGTTTCATTTTTAAATATGCAACTATAAACCCATAAAAAGTATATGCTCCTGCTGCTTGTCATCTGCAGATGCAATAAGCAGAGACAGGGATTGACTCTTTCTGGGCACTTTGTTCAGATGGTTGGCAATCTGAGAAGACAGTGAATTTGTACTCTGACAGATGGTCTTAAATCCCTTTATAAATAGGTCCTTTTTATAAGGAGAGGAAAGGTGTAGGTAAGGGGTTTGGAATTCAGAAAAAAGAAGATAAAAGATGCATCATTCCTCCACCTGTTTTTGAGTGGTGGTCCTCTCACCCTGGAGGATAATGACTCAGATACCATCTTGAATTGCTTGCAGTCCCCCTGAGGCACAAAGGTGGAACTGCTTATGGTGACCTGGAATCCAGGTGGGTCATTCCTCCATTTTCTGAAACAATAGCTTTTTACATACATTGATTACTAAACTTACTAGCTGTTACCTAAACTAAAATTTCCAACATTTGAGTCCCCCATCAGTTTACACATTGCATCTGTGTTCTGGAGGAAGTATGCGGGGTGTTGTGGGAGGATACATTGGGGAAACTGGGAGAGGCTTCCTGACTTGAAATCTGAAGGAAGAGTAGTATTTTGTAGGTGGGTAGGAAGGGCTCCGGCACTTGTTCCAAGCAGAGGGAGAGCGTGCAGAGGCTCTGGTGGAAGGCATGGTGATAAAGAATCAGAATGATTGGAGCCCAGGAATAAGAAACAAACTGGAAACGTGTGTATGTGCTGGTTTGTCAGGGATGCAGCCACCTCCAGGAGGCTTGGTTGCTCCTTAATTTGCAGTTGGGGCAGTTGTCCTAAGGAAGTTGGCGTTTTTTCACAAGAACTCACCGTGCAACTCCCAGTTCTTGCCACTGTCCTCTCTGGTTATGGAAAAAAGAATGACAGCAGCCACCAGATACCGGTAACTCAGGAATGAATTACCTGATACAGCCCTGGCCATCAGCTTGCAGTCTGGTGGAAGAGAGAAAACTATACATATAAGCCAGTTAGAATGAAGCTGATGTGCTGGGGAAACATTCCTTCATTTGGCAAGTATTCACTGTGTGGCAGGTATTTTGCATGGTCATGAAGGTACATGGATTTAAAGAGCTTACAGAATAAACTGATAAAATGCAGTGGCAGTTCCAATGGGAAAGATTTTTCCTTACTAAGACCCTAATGCTAACGTTGGATGCACAGGAGAGTAGTGGTGCAGAGCTTGGACTTCGAATTGGGTAGGGGATCAAGCTGTTGGCTTTGGGCAGGTGGCTCTTTTCTGAGCTTCAGGTTTCTGAACTCCAAAATAGGGAGAATAGAATAAAACATGTAGTACCGTGCCTGGCAGGTATTTGCTCTCAGTAAGTGAGCACTGCTGTTATTTTTGCTGTTCACTAAAAAAAAAAAAAAAAAAAAAAAAAAGGCATAATGTGGCTGGAGTACTTTGTAGTAGGTAAAGCCCTGTGTGTTATTCAACACTGCGTTTTCTGGAAGACATTGTACTTGATGAATAAGATCAGCCCCTGACTTTGAGGAATTTGAATTAGCATTCAGAGTGTAGCCTGGAGTGTAGGGTGTGTGTAGTCTGCAAATATGTAATTACAATACCTAAGAGAGATAATAGAAGCTGATCCCTCATCACCTACTGGCCTTATCCCCTACCATCTCTTCCTCACTCATTCTAGGCCTAGTTGTTTCTTCTTCTTTTCTTTTAGAACAGTTAAAGTTTAATAAAACTTTAAAAAAGATAATATTAGAATCATCATTTTCTTTCTCTTTCTTTTCATTTTTGGGGCCTAGTTGTTTCTGAAACACTTCCTGCCCCAGGGCTTTTGCACTTGCTCTTCATTCTGCCAGGAACCCTCTTTCTAATTATCTCTGGTTCTCTGCCTCATTAGGTTCAGGCTGTGCCAAATGCCACCTTCCCAACAAGGCTTCCCCTGGCTACTGGTCCTTGGTTCACTTCCATCCTCTCCCTGGAGGATGGTTTAATTGGTTTTAATATAGCACTTATTGTCTGGCAGTAGGCTACATACTCATTGTTCTTGATAACTGCTTCCACAACAGAAAGTACTCCTCTGAGGGTATGTTTCACTCCTGGGAACTCGAGGCTGTCGGTCAGGTTCAGGCCTTTGACGTGTTGTTCTTGTTTTCCAGGATGGACTTTCCCAGCCCCCTCCGTCCCTCATTATTTATGACTGGCCCCCTTGGCCTGAGCGATGTCCCTGATGTGTCCTTCATGTGCAGCTGGAGAGATGCACTGACCCTGCCAGAGTCCCTGCCGCAGAACTCTGAGGTGAGGGTGGCAGAGAGAGCCTTGGCAATGCTGGGGTGGACGCCTTCACTGTTTTCTAGCATTTATACCAGTTGGCAGGAGTACAGAGTGGTATATCTACTAAGACACGGGCTGAGCCAGAATTCCCTCTTCTGGGATCCATGAGGTGACCTACCATCCACAGAGGTAGATGGTTTACTGACCGGAAGTGGGTTGGCTTGCCATTTCCTACCTATTTCCCCCAGACTTTCCTTCCTCTGTTTGTTTAACAGGTAACACATTGAACTGCCCCTGCAATGTGCCAGGTACCTCCTTAGGCCCTGGGAACCCAACAGGAATGAGTTGGATACCATCCCTGCCCCTGTGGAACTTAGAGTTAGATTGAGTGAGACAAGTGAATGGCCCCAAAGACAAAATCATTACAAAGTGTGATAACAGCTTTGAGTAAAGCCAAAAGTATGCTAAGACACGTATTGGGGATGTGGTGAGGAGGGGCGGGGAGACCTCCTGGGATGGAAGGACACCAGCTCTTACCCTGGAAGCCTGAGCCATCTGGCTGCTCCTTGGAGGCAGGCTGGCTAAGGGCTGCCCCAGAGGTGGCGCTGGATGAGAGGGGCAGCAGGGGGACTTCCTTGACAAGGAAGGGCCGAAGTTAGGTCAGCCCCCTCAGGGAGCCTGGCTCGCCAGCTCTTCTATCTCCTGCGTGCTGGAGTGGAGCCAGCCCCAGCCCCACTGCAGAGTGGGGAGTGGAGTGGCCCGTGGGTATCCTCAGTAAGTGACCGTGTGGTCCAGAGTGGAAGTGAGAATCAGTTAGGATTTGGGTCAGGCAGTCATGGTGCGGGGGCTACTTTGAGAGCCAGTGCAGCCTAGAGCTCGAGAGCCTCGACTGGAGTCAGGCTCTCTAGGTTCATACCCAGCCCTTTCTTTACTGGCAATCCCCTAGGACAAGTGACAGCCTCCCGGTGCCTCCATTTTTCATCAGTAAAGTGATGATGGTCGTTATACCAAATTGGTCTTAATAAAAAACAAGTGCTGGTGACAGCACTGTCCTGGGAGTGTGCTCACTGTTTATTTTTTTCATGGCTGTGTTTCCTCAGAATGGGATGCCACGCTTGGCCAAGAGCCTACACTGGGAGCCAGACACCCCTGGGCCCCTTCCCTTGCTGCCTCCTGGTCCTGGTAAGGGTTTTTGTCTATGGGGGCCCCCTTCCCAGCTGCTCCCCCATTGCTTCTTTCTTCCACCCCTCCCTGAGACCTTCCCTCCACCCCTAGGGTCCGTGGGTATGTCCTGTCACCTGGGACACATGCCCCCGCTTCTGGGCCCTTTTTGGGCCCTGAGACAGACCCCTTCCCCAACCCCACTCTTCCCTCAGATCCCTGGGACCCTGGCCTGACTGCCCAGGACCTGCTTTTCCGGGGAGACCCCAAATTCCGGAGACAGCCCAAAGCTGTGCTAGATGTTACTGAACAGGTGAGTGGCCTCACAAGAGACAGTGCCGTATGGCTGGAGCTGTGCTTAGTGACCTGGTGCCCTCTCCTCCCACAGTTCAGCCGGTTCCTGTGGGACCATGGGGACATAGCTTTTGCACCCTTGGGAAAATTGATGCTGGAGAATTTCAAACTGGAGGGCGCGCGGGTGAGTGACCCTGGTCAGCTAGGAGAGGGGTCCCATTTCACATCAGGGTGAGCCCCCTAGGGTGTGCATGCTTGACAAGGCCTTTCCACGCAGAGCTACTCTAAGAAGAAGACAGTGGTCAGTGTGAAGAGGATACTCCAGGACCTCGGCGGACACCAGCCCTGGGGGCAAGTGGCTAGTGAGAAAGGATGGGGTGGGGAGACCTAGATGGTGGTGGGGATGTGGAAGGAACCAGACAGGGATGGATCCAGGTTTCCGTCACAGTTTCTCCCCACCCCGTGCAGTCATGAGCAGAATTGCTCATACCAGGCTCTCAATTCCACTTGTCTAAGGGGAAAGGGAATTGAACTTCATGGGCTGCAGGCATGGCTGCATCCAAGTTTTTAAATAATATTTGAAATAGGGCTGTGTCTCTTTATTTTCTCATCCTCTTGCCTCTGCCTGGCTTAATTCCTACACAGTTTCCAAGTGCAGCAAGATGGCTTATGTTTCCAAGGAAAAAGCCAGTGACTCTTCCTGAGGCACCGTCAGAAGTCCCAGGAAGGGTGTTTGCTGGCTTGGCTTGGGTGTCGTGCCTATCTGTGAGCCAGTCACTGTGGCCAGGGTGATGGAGTACTCCAGTGGCCGGGTCTGGGTCATGTGACTGCCCCTGGTGGGGTGGTTCCTACAGGAAGAAATTCTAGGTAGATTAAAATGTGCCTACTGCACCTGGCTTCCCTGGGGATGGTACCCAGTCCTCCATCACCAGTGCAACAGCCTGACCCTTCTGCCACCCTCTTGTCCCCAGGTGTCCCTGGGCTTACTTCAGCCACCGACAGCGCCGGTTCTCCATCCTTGGGGACCCGATCCTGGGCAAGTCAGTGTCAAATCTCCTGGGACAGCTGCTGCACGAGGAGCTGGTGATGCGGTGGGAGCAGCTGCTCCTAGACGATGCTTTCACCGGGGGCGCGTTGGCCTGGCTGCCTGGAAGGACGCCCCGAGTCAGGCAGCTGGTCTACCCTGCAGGAGGTGCCCTGGACAGGCTGTGTATCCTTTTTTGCTGGGCAGGATCCCAGCCAACTCCCTCTGGTGGAGGGGGTGCTCTTGGCATCAGGGGAAGGGCAGGAAGTTGGGCGGCCTTGCAGTGATCAGAGCGCATGCAGGTATCCTTAGCAAGAGGCCCAGATTTCCAAGAGGTCCGCCTGACCCCAGGTGGTCACCCTCGGATCCTTGGGGACCCTGGCCACATCCAGCTCCGTGGACCTGTCCGGCAGGTGGTGACCTGCACGGTGCAAGGAGAATGTAAGGTTTTAAGTCTTCCCCTCCCTTGCTAACTGACCTGCTGCCTGAGCCTGACCCTCTCTATCCCCCCTCAGCAATGCTGGCTGTGCGCTCTGACTACCACTGTGCCCTGTGGAAGGTCAGTAAGCAGGGGTGGCCCTCCCCTCTCCAGGTGCTGCAGGTTGAGAAAGGGGCCACCGGGATCAACCTCAGGTAAGGGGGCCAAATCAGGCTGGTTGGCAAGGAGATGGCATGGGAGAAGGGGGTGGCCCAGTGTTAATCGTACTTAATGCTCTTTAGCCCTCACCTGCCTGGGGAGCTGGTTGTCTGCAGCCGTTCGGGAGCCATCTGTCTGTGGACACCCCAAGATGGGTAATGCCTCTTTCCTAAAAAACCCATTTCCACCTCCACAAATGGCTCCCCCTGAACTGTGGCCCATTCTCCCCACAAAACTTACTGTGGACTTAGCGCCACGTTGTCCCGCACCTCCCCCAACCCTGTCAGCTCTTCTCCCTGCCCATGGCTACCCTGTCTTCCCAGGCTTCAGCAAATCTATAAGGACCCTGAAACCCTTGTGTTTCGGGACCCCTCTTCCTGGCGCTGGGCAGATTTCACCGCCCACCCTCGGGTGCTGACTGTGGGCGACCGCACTGGAGTGAAAATTATTGACACTCAGGTGAGGGGTGGGGGATTGTCGCAGCTCAGCAGCGGGACAGAGCTGACACACGGGGTGGGGGCTGACATGGAGGACCTCCCCCAGGGCATGAAGAGTAGCCCATCAGAGAATCCAACAGATGGGTGGTGCCCCAGGCCTCAGACGGTGGGAGGGCTGACCTGGCTTTCTCCCGCAGGGCCCACCAGGCTGTGGTTTGCTGCTTTTCCGTGGCGGGGCAGAAGCATCGTGCCAGAAAGGAGAACGTGTCCTGCTAGCCCAGTACCTGGGGAAGGATGACCCAGATTCTCTGCAGCCCACACTCCATCTCATCTGTACCCAGGTGAGTGACACCAGCCCCCTCCCGTTCCTGTGCATTGTCTCAGCCAGTCACTAGAGAGGGCCCTGGGACAACCACCTGCAGGTGAAATAAGAATTGAAAAACCCTGACAAGTCTATGGCTGAAACATGCAGGTGAGGAGGAGAGGCGTAGGGTAGGGGAGCGGAGCGGTCTTTGCAAAGCTGGGCAGTTGTTCTTCTCCTCAGGAAAGGGGAGGAAGCCTGAGAGCCTAGCGCCCCTCCAGCCCCCAGAGTGTTAGTAAGTGTGTGTCAGCATAGATTGCAAGGCCTGGTGAGTCACGAGCAGGCTAGGGGAAAGCCAGGTGGGTTTCTACGTGACGACACTCCTGCATCTCTCCATGAGACCTCCTCCCAATTGTGGCTGTCAGGATGAGAGAGAAGGCCATGCCTCTGCTGCATGGTCGGAAGCACCTCCTGGTGGGGCCCACGAAGGGTGGAAAGGTGGTCAGGGGTGGTCACAGAGTTCTTGACCACTCAGGGATTTACACTTATTCTGGAAGCCATGTGGGGCCGCCCAGAGAGGCGCACCTCATCAGACCGTCCTCCCCTGTCTGTCATATCTCTTCTGTCTCGTTCCTGCTCGGGCCCCCAGTTCTCGCTCTACCTCATGGATGAACGCCTCCCCTTGGTGCCCATGCTGAAGTGGGACCACAGCCTCCCGTCTGCTCCCAGACTGGCCCAGCTGCTGCCTCCACCCCGCCGAGGCTGCCCTAGGCCGCTGCTCCTGGGAGGCCAGGGTGGGCACCTGCAGCTGCTGCACATCACAGGTGAGGGCCTGGCGAGGGCGGGAGAGGTGAGGGAGATGGGCGGGGCTGGAGCCTGGTGGGACCTCAGCGGTCTGTCCTTCCTCCAGGGGAGGGGACCTCCATGCCCCGGCTGGCAGGGCCCCCCCAGTCGCTCCCCTGCAGAAGCGACTCCCTCTCCGCATTCCCCCTGCTGGAGCCTAAGAATCAGTGGTGGCTGCAGGAACGTCTGCAAGCACCAACTATAGGTACGCTGGGGTGAGGGAGTGAGTTTGGAGGGCTGCACCCCCACCAGGCCCTGGGGTCACTGTCATTCCTGCCTCCAGGTCTGGTTGCCACGATTCCACCCTCTGCCTCTACACCTGTCCTGTCACTCTTCCAACTCTCAGCTGCAGGAGATGTCTTTCACCAGCACCTCCAACTCCGGGAAGACTCCAGGTCCCCCAGTGGCCTAGGGCCCAGCCTCCATGCCCCCACGGCTTCCTGGAGCCCCCAGGCCACCTCCTGCTGCCGCAGGTGGCTGAAGGCCCTCCTGAAGGTGCCTCAGGCTCCCGCTGTGTGGGCCACACCCACCTTTTCTCACCGCAAGGTGCTGGGCTTCAAGAAGCAGCAGAAGGTTGAGGGGAAGGTGCCCGAGTGTCTCCGGGCAGCCATGGCCAAAGGGCAGCTGCTGTGGCAGAGGGACCTAGGTTCACTCCCCAGGGCAGAGCCGCCCCCGGCCCCTGAGCCAGGCCGCAGGGATGAGCTCACTGAGCGGCTGGAGGCAGCTTGGGAAGGCCCGGTGGCGGCTTGGTGGGAGCAGCAGCAGGACGGGAGCTCAGGGCCCGGGAAACGGCGCAAGCAGCGCAAGCGTCGGATGCCGCTGTCTAGTACCTTCTCCTCGCTCAGCGGCCGCCTGGACGTTTTAGATGCCACCAGCCCCCCTCACAGCCCAGAACGGACGTCTCCGGTGTCCAGGCATCAGCCCCCAGTGACCTTCTCCCAGGAGTTGACCCAGGATCTGTGGGCCCGGGGCATCCCCTCAGAGCGTCAGCAGACCCTTCGGGACTATATGGCCAAGCTGCCACTCCAAGGGGACACCCCAGAAGGTGCCTCCATGCCCCCATCCCAGACCTCCAGCATGCCGGCCACCCCCTCCAGCCAGCAGACCCTCCGGGATGGCACAGCTGAGCTCCCACGCCAGAGGGACCCCCTGAGAGGTGCCATTGTGCCCTCTTCCCAGACCTCCAGCATCCAGACCACCCCTTCCAGACAACAGGCCCTTCAGGACTATGCAGCCAAGCTATCACTCCAAAGGGACACTCTGGGAGGTGCCACTGTGCCCTCTTCCCAGAACTCCAGCATCCGAACCACCCCTTGTAGGCAGCAGGCGCCTGTCTTCTCCAGCTCTCAGCCACGCCGGAAGAAGCCCCGCATGGGCTTCTGAGGGCCCAGGGAAGCTGTCCCCACCTCTGGGGAGCCCTTGGTCCCGGGCCAGCTGTGCCTTCTGCCACTGAAACTGAGGGAATAGAGGGAACCATCTCAGGGTTTAGACTCTGCTGCTTCCTAAAGGCCACTGTGACTGGAGACATCCAAAAATGACTCGGAGCCAAGTTAGAGGAATAGGAACAACAAAATAATAATTTTTCCTATAGTTTCTTTGTGTGAAGCTACATCCTAAGGCAGGTTGATGACAAGACCCCAGTGGCCCATCCTGAAGGTCTTTTGTCAAGGTTCCCTTGACAAGGAGGCAGTGCTGTGCTTGAAACAGGGGCTCCTGTCAGGCTATGGGCTGCACCTTGTGCAAGCTGTCCCCAGGGACAGGGTAGCAGTGCCAGCTCCTCACCACGGTCAGAGACATGGGACACCGAGGAGCTGCTGGTGCCTGGTGGTGTTGGGTGGGCGGCAGCAGCTGCTGTGGGCTAGTTTGTGGGTGTGAAGCAGTTTCTACCATGAGGGAGACACTTTGGACCCACCTTTAGGGACTGAATAAACTTGTCACTTGAGCACAGTTTTGAGACAGTTTCTAGGACTGGAAGATCACATAACTTTTGATGTCTAAAGCATTAAGTTCACCACCTCAAAGTTTTCCAGCTCTGGTGTTCTGCTGTCCTGTGAGGAGAACACCCACTTGAAATTTCATAGGATCTGGTCTAGGTTTCTAATCACATGAGAGGAATGGTTATTTCGTTACCTGATGAAATGACTCACATGATGACTTGCAGATGTTAAATAAGCCAATAACATATTCTCTCACATGAATACTAAAATGTTTATAATGTTCAACTGAGACAAAACGTTAGGAAAGGGGTTATGCTTTGAGGACAAGGGAAACAGGGCTGTCCAACATCCACAGGGGTGAGAGCTTAATAGAGATTGGTGTGATGGGCACACGTCACAGCCAGGGCCCCAGAGCACACTCAGGAATTGCAGGAAGGAAGGGGATCTCAGCCCAGGAGGTGACCTGCACCCAGCTACTTTCTCCCTGTTAGTCCAAGCGCAGAGGGGTTCAGTCCAAGCCAAATTCAATGTCTTCTTGGTCGCCCACCTCAGGCACTGCAGGCTCTTTGGGCTCTGTGTCAGAGGGCCCTCCGTCCTTTTCAGTGCTGTTTTCTAAAGGGGAAAGAAGATGGTCAGTATTTTTGGGAAGTGTGGTCATCCTCTCAGTTCTTACTGCATGAAGGCCTTGAGTCAACCATGCAAGCTGATGTCAGAGAAACCGGGCTTCTGAAGCATCAAATAAAAGCAGATTGTCTGGGTTCAGTGGTTGGTGTTCCCATGGCAGCTACTGGACAAATACCTGACAGCTTTCTGGTTACCTGTAAGCACTGGCCAGCTTCCCCCAGAAATGCATCTCCCTGGCCACATGCTCAGGGCCCATCACTATGCTGGGCTGATAGTCACATTGTGGCCTCACCTTTCCCCACCCCCAGCCAGCTGCTCCGGACACTGTCCCTGCCTGCCTTGCCAGCACTGTCGCATGTCATGCATGCTGATTCTGGACCTTCACTGCAGAGAGACCACAGTCTTGGGCCTACGACTGCCCTGTTTGTCCCACATTCCCAGCTGTGGTGTCATTAGTGCCCTCCCTCCTGTTACAAGCTTGACCGGGAAAGGCTGAGGGTTGGGATGCTGAGGAAGGGGGTGAAGATGCAGGCTCTCCAGCCCTGCCTATACCTGCTGAACAAGACTGCTAAGATCGGTACAGCCCTAAGTAGCCTGGAGAGGCCACCCGCCCAGGAATGGGTTGTCTTGGCAGCTTCTCGGCCCATGCCAGCAACCAGAAAGTGGCAGCTTCAAAGAAGCGTAAAGTTGGGGACGTGATCACAACCATCTCCTTGTTCAGCTATGAATGGCCCTCTCCAAGAGCATGGGATTGACGAGGCAAAGGCCCAGTTGGCTATCCCCTGCTGGGTTTGGGTGGTCCGCAGTGCGTTTCCTACTGCCAAAGCTTCTGACCCCAGGACTCGAGAGTAGGGTGGCATTACCTGCAGGAGAGGTGGAAAGTGGGTCTCCATTCCTGTCCTCACTGGGAGAGGGTGGGGCAGTGTCCCTCTCGCAGGTTGGGGGGGTTGGTGGTTGGCCTGAAAGCTCCTCATTGTTGAGCTCCTCAATCAGTGGGAGTGAGGACTTCGTGTCTCTACTTTGAGTCTCCAAATCTGCCTTTGCTGTTTCTTTAAATATGTGAGTGAAGGGTGTCTCAGCCTTCCTGGAGGTGTCTTTGGAGATTGCAAATATACTTGAAAGGGTGTCTGTGGATGTGTTTTCCAACACGGGGAGTGAGGTGTAGTCCAGTTCAGGGTCACTGTCTTCACTTAGGCTGGAGATGGCTGTAATCTTTGGAAGGCACATCTTCTGCTTTAAAAAAAAAATACTGCTCTCATAATAGTCATTCTAATGCTAATCCCAGTTGAATCTAGCACAAAAGACTCCATTGCTACAGAGGAGAAAGGGCCAGGGGAGCAGAGCATTCCTCACCTGAAGAGTTGGCTCTTAGGATGGACACCCTTAGCCTGCCATTTCTGAGCCCCAAAGGGGTGGTGAGCTCTGCAACCACCTCTGCTTTCCTCTCTCACCCTCTTGGGTCTCCATGCTGCTCACTCCGCTCTGGCTACAGCCCCATACTCCCAGGGCCCTGAATGGGCTCAGTCTCTGAGCCTGGGCCCCGGGCTGGCACACACCTAGCCTGGCCCCCTGGACTTGGCCCCCTTGGAGGTCAGGCCCCTTAGGAACTCTGGTCTTGTATCTGTTCCTTCCTCAGTGATAAGGTCCTGCACAGATTATGTCTTATCCTTTCCTCTGCTTCGAGCCTGGGTCTGGCACATACAGGTTTTCAGTAATGCTGGAGGCAGGAGGTTCAGGTCAGATTGAGAGAGCTGCCCATTATGCCTCATACATTCCTCCTTCCCCGTCCCTTCTCCTTCCCTTCCCTCTCTATGTATTGCTATGGTACAGACATATGTAAGATGAACATATAAGTACATCAGAAGGGCAGAAAAATGTTCGGTAAGTGTGTGAGTACATAGTTACTAAAAAAGCCTTAGCCTTGGCTGGTGTGGCTCAGTGGATTGAGCACCAGATCGCAAATCCAAGAGTCGCTGGTTCGATTCCCAGCCAGGGCACATAACCAGGTTGCAAGCCAGGTCTCCAGCCAGGTCCTCAGCTAGAGACAGGTGAAAGGCAACCATGATTGATATTTCTCTCCCTTCCTTCCCCTTTCCCCTCTCTCTAAAAATAATAAAATCTTTCATAAATAAATTAAAAGATAAAAATTATTAAAAAAACGAAAAGATAGCCCTGGCAGGTATGGCTCAGTTGGTGAAGCATCATCCTGTAAACTGGAAGGTCACGGTTTGATTCCCAGTCAGAGCACATGCCTAGATTGTGGGTTTGGTCCCCAGCTGGGGCACATATAAGAGGCAACCAATTGATGTTCTCTCCTCTCTCTCACTCCCCCCCCTTCTCTAAAATCAATAAGCATGTCCTTAGGTGAGGATAAAACAATAAGAAAAAATATGTGCAAGAAAACCCTAGTGGTTGATCGTAAAGAAGTAAGCAGCCGCCAGCAGCCGCATTTCCTTTTGAAAGGTGAAAATACAGGGGGTGTGCACAAAGAGCACTCCACTTTTGAGTTAAGGGGATACACTTTGTAAATGACAAGACTGGAAAGGAATGGGGAATTAGGTTGATTTGGGAAAAAACTGTGTTATAACCTTGTCCTGGTCTTCCAAAGATTCGCTTGTATTGACATCTTCTAAGTCAGGTAGGTCCTGAAAGATCAAATGAGCACATGTCACCAGGAGGGTGTACACACCCTGAACAATGGGTGGGTGGTACGGGTACATCATGCAGTGGGGCCCCCTTGAGATGGGTGCGTGCAGGGGAAGTAGGGAATAACCCGGCCCACTCAGGCAGCCCCTGCACGCTCACGAAACACATGTGGCTACTTCAAGTATCTGCATCTGATCAATGAATGAGATTTGCAAGGTATGACATGTTTGAAGAATTTCCACACCTTTTTCCCCTTGACTTTGTCAGAGATATAGCCAGGTTATCTGGGGGCACATGATGGGGGTCAAGCCACACACACCTTATAGGTACAAATTAGTCTCAGGACTCGATGCTATATAAGGTAAGTATATTTAGACCTCCCCAATACTAGAAGGGCTTTCATGTTGTGTTTTGGTCTTTATCTTTAAAGTAGCAACTGATCAAGCATGTGAAGCAGGCAGCACCACGTGTGGTTAGATGTGTGAACTTGAGCCAGGTACCCAGGTTGGTATTCCTCCTCCACTGTTGCCTGGCTGCTTAGCTACAGGCAAGCTGCTTAACCTCTCTGTTTCTCAATTTCCTCATCTATGCATGGGGATGAGAATGGTACCAACCTCTCAGCGTTATTGGAAGGGTAAATCGATCAATACGAGATGTATTGAGAACAGTGCCAGACAAAGGATAAGACCAGTAAGGATTAGCTATTTTTCTGTAGACAGCCAGTTCTCAAATGTTAGAAATTAATCACCCAGTTTTTGTTTCTTCGTATACGCTAGGCCCAGAGAACTAGAGACACACTCAGTTTGTCTTACTGAGCTCAGTCACAGGCAGAGAAGCAGGGTTGTCCTGCCTGGTGAGCAGAGGGAGCACCACCTGCCTATGAGGTGTGAGGCTAAAGGGGTGAGAAACACCTCCCTACTCTTTGCCTCACCAGACTCCAGTCCCTGGGCAGGGGGCAGGGGGCAAAATGTGTGGATTCTCATGGTGCTTATTCCTTGGGCCAAAGCACTTAGGACTTATCAAAACAGGAAAAGCTTCACTAAGGAAGGGGCTCATGAGGCTGCGATCTATAATAAGGTCAGGCCACCCCTCACTGAACAGACATCAAGGGACCAGACATGCTGGACAGCCGCAGGACCGGAAATGGCATCAACCGCTTGCCGGGCAGCTCTCTGGAGATTAGAGGCTCTGATGATAAAATGTAACTTTCTCAACCACTATGTATAAGGCTAGCTGGTCAGAATGGTGTAGCAGTGTAATTTCTTTGGGGAAAACAAATCAAGATTTTTGTAGACATAATTCAAGGGGTATCATTCGGGCTAGTGCTTCTCAGTCTTCAGTGTGCGCATGAATGAACAGCCACCCCTAGGGGTGATCTTATGAAAATGCAGATTCCCATCACTAGGTCTGGGTGGGGCCTGGGATTCTGCATTCTAACTAGCTCCCACGGGATGCTAGCTAGGCCTGCTGGTCCAAGGACCACATTGAGGAGAGTGAGGATTTTGAAGGGCTGTACCTGAGCACCTGTTTAACCAGCTGTAACATAGACACATCTCCACATGCAACTATTTACATACATCAATGAAGAACTTCTCTGTCACGGTTTCCAAATCTTCACCTCCATCAAGTTTTGTGCATGATGTACCCTCAGTGGCCACAGTCTGGGGAGCTGATTCTAAGGAACAACAACAAAGAGTTATTCATCCTGGAGTTGGTTTTATATGCAGTGGTCGGATCAACAGGGCCAAGGCCAACGTGGATTCCAAGAGAAGAGAAAAGACAAGACCCTCCTGGACCTGAAAGGCCAGTCGTGTGACAGAAGCTGTGAGGATCCCCACATAAGGGTAGGGTTATACCTAAAAAGAAAGGAAAAGGAGAGAACTGCCCCCTTTTGGAGCCTGGAGCTGACTCAGATGAGATGGAAGTGCCAACCAGGATCAATGCAGAATATGCAGGAACCTTGGAAAAGACATGACTGATGAGCAGGGAGAGACTAAGTAAGGCAACCGCATTGAAGGCCAACTGTGGAGCGGGAGGAGAGGCAACCTAGAGAGCCAAGTCTAATCGCTCTGGAAGGACGGAACCCACCCCCTTTGTGGAACATCTGTCCCACCGGGGCACCCGCCCCTCCCACTTCGCAGGTGTTAGGGACTGTTACACAATCTCAGTGTTGCCTAGGGAACAGCTATGGAATCCAGATAGGGTCCCTCTTCCTCCAGGCCCCCAGGCCCCCATTTTTCTTTAAGATTTTATTTATTTTTAGAGAGATGGGGAAGGGAGGGGGAAAGAATGGGAAAGAAACATCCATGTGAGAGAGAAACATGGATTGGTTGCCTTTTGTACACACGCTGACCGGGGGCCAAATCACAACTCAGGCATGTGCTCTGACCAGGAATTGAACCAACAACCCTTCACATTTCAGGATGATGCCCAACCCACTGAGCCACCACTTTTCAGTCCCGGTCCCCACTTTTCAAGCTTCCCAAGGCTGTATCCTTGGGTCCTGTTCTCTGCTTTCTCATCAGCCTTGTGGCTTCAGTTATTACATTCAAGATTAATGGCCATGTCCAGCTTGATTCAAAAAGCCACTTTGGGGCACCATTTAGGCTGAAACACAGAAGCAGGCCGAGGGCTTCCTTGGTCACTGGTGTGGATGACGGACCCCAGGCCCACAGCACATTGCACCATTTACTTGCTTTGCAACTTGGAGCAAGTTACTTTATCTCTCTGAGCCTCAGTTTTCAACTCCAAAAATGTGGTAATGCACCTGGCTCCTAAGGCTGTTGAGAGGGCTAGGCAAGACACCCTGTGGATCTGTGGCCTTCACTGAGAGCCCATACCTGCTGGATAAATATAGAGCTGGCTTTTGTTTCAATCAGCAGCACCTGCTCATTACAGATGCTGCAGGTAACCCAGTCCTTTGAAATGTGCCCTTTGTTCAGCGAGGCAAAGGCTGGTTTCACTCACAGAAAACTTTGCTGCAGCTTCAGAGTGAAAAATTACAGGAGAGGAAATGATCATGCAGGGATATATGTATGTCAACATCTAAGTCAGCAGTTCTAGGTCTCCTCCAGACAGTGGGGACTTTTTCTGGGAGAAATTCTAGTCTGGATTAGACCAGCTAAAGTCCCCAAACAGACTTCAAATACATCATGGGCTGGGAGACAGAATGATCTATGTCTCCCAGGGCCCTATGGACTGGACAAGTTCCAGGCCTGGCTCATCCTCCCCAATACCACAGCAACAGGACAGTGTCCCAGACAAGTCTTGGGTTTATCTGTTAGTCAGCAGGACCCAAGGACCTTAACTAGAACCTGCGGGGGGTTCCTTTTTCCAGATATGCATCATCGCTATGGTTGTCAGACATAGCTACCGAGTGCTTAAAATGTGGCCGGCACTCCTAAGTGACTGAAATTTTAATTTAATTTGTTTTTTTAAATGTTTTTATTGTTTTTTCCATCATTATTTATCCCTCTTATACCCACTTCCACCTCCACCCACCACCCTCCCCTCTCACAATATAATTTTTATTTTTAATTAAATTTAAAAGCTGAAGCAGTATAGAACAAATGGCTTCTTTTAATAGGACTTAATTTCACTTTGTTGAAAAGTTAGGCTCTGACTTATGATGTGCCATTTAAGTGTCAGATATATACTGGATTTGAAGACCTAGTGCCCCTAAAAGTAAAGTATCTCATTAATAATTTTATATTAATTTAAATTATATTTTAGCTATATTGGGTTAAGTAAACTATTTGTTAGTGTTTCCTAATCATTTCTTTTTACTTTGTTTAATGCGATTACTAGAAAATGTAGTTATGGCTCCTATTATATTTCTATGAGCAGCACTACTCTAGATAATGAGACAGTCTGTGTACTTTATCTTACAGAACCAGCCACCAGAAGTGGAAACCTACCCCTGATCCCACAGACCCATGCCAGGAGCAATGCCCTGAGACAGCATCTGTGCTGTGCTGATCACCTTACCTTCCCCGGGAGCTCCCGGGCTTGCTAGTTTGGGGGCCTCAGCTGGGAGCACCCCTCCTGGACAGTGGTCTTCGGTCTCTGCATGGACATCTATAGGCAGCTCCTCTAAGGGACTCTGCTTTACTGGGAAGAGCTCATCCATGGCCTCGAAACTTTCCCTGACAAGCAGCTCCATTTTCTGCTGCCTTTCTCCATCCTCATAAGTCTCCTCCTTCCCGTCCTCATTGACATGCACGTTCTCTCTCTCCTCTGGTGCTGGCACCTCCCCTGGACAAGAGAAGTCCAAAGGTGAACTGGGAAATGTCTTGGGAGGACCAAGGTGTCCTGCAGGTCACCTTGCTAGGTCCCCAGCTAGATGCAGGTGAAAGACAACCATACATTGAAGTTTCTCTCCCTTTCTTCCTCCCTCCCTTCCCCTCTCTCTAAAAATAATGAATAAAATCTTAAAAAATAAAGGCAGAAAGCAATATAATTATGCCATTTTTCTATAAAATCCATATGTGCTACATGCCTGGGAAAAGGCAAAAAATAGCCACTCTAAACATTTGAGTGGTTCTTGCTGTGATTACATTGTTCCTTGTGCTTTCCTGTGTGTAGTGTGTTCACATGTTATAATTAGCTGAAAAACAATAAATGCCATTTAGAAATATACACAGAGACTCTTGCTTTTCTACAGTATAGGATGAGGAAGGGGCATCTTATTCAGGTACCCTGAATAAGTACCATCCCCAGGGTCCTACAGGCTTGCATCAGGGTTGGACCTGGACAACCAGGACTCACTCACTCACTAGAAGCCTCTATCAACTGTTGGCCAGGGGCATTACGTGTGGTCCGAAACAAACAAACAAATAACAACAACAAACAAATAAGAAAAACCTGCCAAATCCCAGACATGAAAGACTATGAGCTTGACAGTGAGGATTTCCAATCCAAACAGAGGTCTGGGTGCCACCTGGGTCTAGATGCATACCTTTCTTTTGACGTTCTTTCTGTAGCTTTCTTTCAGCAGCCCGCCGCTTGATCATCGCCAAGGCTTCAATGCTGTCTGCGATCTTCTTCCTTTCTCTATTCTCCCACTGCTGCCTCTCCTCCTTCTCAGCCGCATATCCTCCCCTAGCCCAGGCCTCTGCACAAGCTCTGTTTAGAAGGATTTTAAAAAAGAAATGGAAACCAGGGAGGTTTGAATTTTCACATGTTAAAGGTCAATTCAAAATATATACTGTCTAACTAAAAGACACTGAGTTAAAGCAGCTCTACCTAATACATAGAAACAAACACAGGGAGGCTGCCAAAACAAGGAGACAAAGACACATGACCCAAAGGAAAGAACAGATCAAACTCCAAAACAGAGCTAAAGAAAATGGAGATGAGCAATCTATAAAATGCAGAGTTTGAAACATTGGTTATAAGGATGCTCAAGGAACTTTGTGAGGACCTCAACAGCATAAAAATGATCCAGTCAGAAATGAAGAATACACTAACTGAAATAAAGAACAATTACGTGCTATGAATATTCATGTACAAGGAATTGATAGTAGAGTGGATGAAGCTGAGAATCAAGTCAATGATATGAAACATAAGGAAGCAAAAAAACAAAATAAACAAACTATCAGAACAAGAAGAAAAAAGAATCCAAAAAAATAATAATAATAAAAATAGTATAGGCAGCCTCTGGGACAACTTCAAGAGGTCCAACATTTGCATCATAGGGGTGCCAGAAGGAGAAATGGAAGAGCAAGAAATTGGAAATCTATTTGAAAAAATAATGAAAGAAAACTTCCCTAATTTGGTGAAGGAAACATGCAAGTCCAGGAAGCACAGAGAGTCCCAAACAAGATGGATGCAAAGAAGCCGAGACACATCATAATTAAAATGCCAAAGGTTAAAGATAGAGGATTTTAAAGAAGCAAGAGTAAGGAAGTTACCTACAAGGGTGTTCCCATAAGACTGTCAGCTGATTTCTCTAAAGAAACTTTGCATGCTAGACGATTTGCAACAAATATTCAAAGTCATGAAACCATGAAACTAAGAAACCTATAGCCAAGGCTGCTCTATCCAGCTAAAATATATTTAGAATCAAAGGGCAGATAAAGAGTTTCCCAGACAAAAAACAAACAAACAAACAAAAAACTAAAGTAAAGGCATTCATCATCCTTTATTTGTTACAGGGACTTAAGAAAAAGATCAAAACTGTGAACAATGAAATGGCAAACAGTAGACATCTATTAACAATTGAATCTAAAAAACAAACTAAGCAAAGAAGACAAACAGAGACAGAATCATGGATCCAGAGAGCATTTGGATGGTTGCTTGGCTGTTTGCTGAGGAGTCTGAGCCCCACCCTGGGATGGCATTGACCAGCAAGAAAGTGTAAACCCTTCACAGTGAGGGACTTATTACCCTGTACATAGCACAACTCCAGTTAAGGAGTCAGATTCATCTAGGTCTGAATCCTAATTCCACCACTCACTGGCTGATCCATGTTGGGCACTTGTTCTTCTTTCTGCTTAGGATGTGCATCACAGGTGTTGGCAGTTGCCTGCTCACCTATCATCTTATTAAGATACCCATGATTCACCACCCTATTTAAGTATCACCTTTTCTTCCTGGTGTCTCTTCAGCGTGATTTCTTTTCTTAGGGTACAAAGCCTCTGACATGTTTGCTCCCTTGTTAGGGTCTCTCTTGCTCTCCCCATAAAAGGGCAGCTCTAACAGAACAATGTCATCACTTATGCTATCTGCTGTAATGTAACCCCAGCCCCTAGAACAGTTGTACAATTCAATGGTTTTTAGTATATTCACACCACCACAATCAAGTCTAGAATCCGTTTATTTCCCTAAAAAGGAGCCCTTATTCATTAGCAATCATTCCCCATTGCTATCATTAGCAATCATTCCTCTACTAGCTCTTGGCCATCATAAATCTACTTTCTAGCTCTATAGATCTGCCCTTTCTAGACATTCCTTATAAGGAAATCATATAGTATATGGTCTTTTTTGAATTGGCTTTATTTACTTAGCATAATGTTTTCAAGGTTCATCCACATTGCAGCAGGGGTCAGCAATTCATTCCAAAATAATGTTGCAAAATAATACTCTGCTTGGATATGCCACATTTTACTTATCCATCAGTGGATGGATGTTTGGGTCATTTCCATTTTATGGCTCCCATGACTGGGGGTGTGGGTTTTGCATGGACACTTGTTTTCAACTCATTGGGTAAACACTTAGGTGGATGATTGTTGGATTATATGGTAAACTATGTTTAGCTTTGTAATTTCCAAACTTTCTTCCAAAAAGGCTGCACCATCTTGCATTCTCCCCAGCAATGAATGACAGTTGCTGTTGCTCCGCCTCCTCACCAGCACTTGGTGCTGACAGTGTTCAGAATGTTAGCTGTTCTCATAGGTGTGTTGTGTATCTTGTTTTCATGTGCACTTCTCTCATTTCATGTGAAACTTGATCTTTTCATATGCTTATTTGCCATTGGTATATCTTTTGTTGGTGAGGTGTCCAGGTCTTTTGCCCCCTCCCTTTTCTGTTCTTAGAGGGAAATTTGTCGCTTTATTTCTTTTCTAATTATATTTTCTTGATTATGCTATTACAGTTGTCCTGAATTTCCCCTCTTTGCCTCCCCTACACAGCACCCTGCACTCCCTCAGGCAACCCCCCATCATTGTTCATGTTCATGAATTATGTGTATAATAAGTTTTTTGGCTACTCCATTCCCTATACTGTACTTTATGTCCCTGTGGTTATTCTGTAACTACTTATTTGTACTTCTTAAATCCCCTCTCCTCTTCACCCATCCCTCCATTGGTTCACTCTTTGGAGCCCAGTATTCACTCAAGTCCTGTGTGTTACTCACAGTACTCACGAGGACCCTGTGGTCAGTGTTGTCCCCATTTTCCAAATGAGGAACATAAGGCTCAGGAGGTTGGCAAACTAACCCAAGGGGACATAACTCTTGGCTCTAGAGCTAGACTTTCAAGTTGGCATGCAAGTGCTACTTGCTGTCCCCTGTCACCACCAGGGCTGGGAACCTGGGGAACTGGGTGCATCTCTCCCCAACTTCTCAGAAGCAGGTCTTCTTGTTTTCTCATCTAATTGAAGTGGAGGCTCTCACTTCTACTTGAAATACTTGCTAGTTTGACTTAAATTTGTGAGTTCAAAAACATATTACCAACTACAGTTATTTTTAAATGTTGTATTATTTAAAATTCAGATTTCACTTCCCTTCAAGCTATCTATATGACTAAGGTTTTATTTTAAGTTAGAATCAATAGTGATATCAATTAAAAACACAGATAAAATAGTGACATACACATGGCTGTCCCAGGTTTATGATTCTTTTTTTAAAAAAATATTTTATTTAATTATTCTTAGGAAGAGGGGAAGGGAGAGAGGCAGAGAGGGAGAGAGACATCAATGTATGGTTGCTTTTCACCTGCCTCCAGCCACAGATCTGACTGGAGACCTGGCTTACAACCCGGTTATGTGCCCTGGCTGGGGAATCGAAACTGCGACCTTTGGGTTCGCAGGCTGGCACCTTACCCACTGTGCTACCAGCCAGGGCTAGGTTTATGATTCTTGATATAAAAAGAGCTCTTATGAATCAATAAGAAAAAATCTCTCCTAGAATAAAGGCAAATGGAAGGCAACCGGCAACCATGAATGGAATATTCAGAGAGGAGGAAACATGTTTGGCAAAGATGGAAAATGTAACCAATCCTGTCAGTTATCCAAAAGTGCAAATTGAAAAGGAGACACTATCTTCACTCATCAATTCACCTGGCCAAGATTTCTTTTATATGGAAATGTCAGGTGAAGCTATAAATTGTTACAAAATTTCTAGAAAACAATCAGAAAATGTAAACACCTTTAAAAAGGCTCAGACCACATTCTTTGACCCAATAACACAACTCCTTGTTTACCACCCTAAGGAAATAATCAGCAAGGAGATCAGAGACTTATACACAATGATGTTTATCGAAGGATTATTCTTCAAAACCTATCAATAAATGTTCAAAAATAGAACATTTTCTATTATGAATAATTACATTAGCCATTAAACCCATTTCCAAGGAATTTAATGATGGGCGAAAATGCTCAAAAATTAGAATTTTTAAAGATAATTTAAAAATTTAAGCATACTCAACTATTGCATGTGAAAATTCACTAAAAGGTTTTTCTCTTCCTTACCTGTCCTTTGGAAACACTGGTCTATCATCCAGGAATGTTAAGCGTTTCAGTCGAACAGTGACTGTCCTCCGATAGTTAGGGATGTTTCTAATAACTGGGTTTCCCATCAAATTCAGGACACGCTGTGAGCAAACAAGCAGAACCAAATTAATTACTAAAAAAAATGGATGTGATTTAAATATTTAACATATGCTGTGCTCCAAGGATAAATAAAGAGGAAGCGCCAACCTCATGTCCTGGTGACTTTATTAGGGGAGCTGGACAGAAGCCATTGTTTTTGCGCCATCAGAACCATCCTGATAACAGGGCAGCCCTTTCTTTGTTTGAACTTCAGATCCTCAATCTCATTGTCCTTGCAGAACAATATTGTAAAAACATTTCCTGAGGCCCTTTCCAACAGCAGTGATTACATTAGTTTTGCTCACCCAACCTCTTAGACTGGAATTTATCTCAGTCTAATTGATTGTTTTTTTCTCCTTCCCAGCTAGGACCCATTTTACAAAAGGTACACAGGAGCTAGACAGATAAGAAGCGGTGACTACAGGAAAGGGTGGCAAGTGCCCACTTATCTACTGCAAGGACCTTTCTCTCCAGGCCCACAGGTCTCCTAGATGTCTTGTTGGTACTGTTGTAAGACAAAGAAATATTCACCCTGGCTGGTAGCACAGTGGTTAAGGTGCCGGCCTGCGAACCCAAAGGTCACAGGTTTGATTCCCTAGCCAGGGCACATAACCAGGTTGCAGGCCAGGTCTCCAGCCAGGTCTGTAGCTGGAGGCAGGTGAAAGGCAACCATACATTGACATTTCTCTCTCTCCCTCCCTCTCTGCCTCTCTCCCTGGCTCCCTCTCTAAAAAAGAAGAAAAGAAGAAAGAAGAAAAGAAAAAAAGAAGAAAAGAAGAAAGAAGAAGAAAGAAGAATAAGAAAAGAAGAAAGAAGAAGAAAGAAGAGGAG